>VDFB02336522.1:0-63705 GCA_007258455.2 Sequoia sempervirens
GCTAAATAACTCAACAAGAAAAAGAGAGCAAGAAACTGACAACTTTAACTTCCTGAAGGCACAAAAAATAAATACTAGTATGTTTCTGAAGATTATCCCTAATAAAATACTTCCTAGAGAGGTTTGTGACACCTCGAACATTCTAGGAGAGAAAATTCATGTTAAGGACTCAACCAAGGCATTAGAGTTTGGATCTTCCAAAGAGGAATAATGATTTAGATAAAATTCCAGTGGGACTATCCCAATTAGAATTGTAGCAGATGACTTCCTCCATTTTTCTTTAACATATTCTCCTTCTTCAAGAGGTTGAAAAGGACAATGTGATCTCCTATGGGTTCCCAAGATGGGAGGAGAATCATCTGATTGAGTTATCATCACAAAATCTTGCTAATGTGTCAGAAAGGGTGTTGGCTAAGTTGGAATGCTATTAGAAGTAGCTTGAGCTTCTTTCCCCTTTCTTTAAGAGTTTGAAACCTCAACTGAAAACTTAGGGGTTTTGGGAACTACCCCTACACTGTTGGAATTGTCTTTTTTGTTTATAAATGTCCATTTTCCCTCTTGTTTGGTGGTTGAGCCTTCCACTTGACAGGGCTTTTTAGCCTCCCATGGTGGAGATTGAGCACGAGGTACCACAAGAAGGAAATATTTGATCTTATGATAAAAAAAATTGGCATCGATAACAAGTTTTTGGTAGATTGAAATATGTGACCTAAGTATGTCAGAAATTACCAATTTCATTATCAAGGGACTCTTTAAAATCTTGTAAAATGTCCACTTTGACAAAAACTTACTTTTTAAGGTGAGCTTGACTAAACTTGTCAAGTTTGACACATATTACCCTCCTAGGTAGGAGGTTATATGTTGTAGAAAATGTAAGCATGGCAAGGGTAAATAAAGAAATTCAATCCAAATTAGAACCATAACTTTCTATCATCATAAATAGAAAAATTGTAGGTCCAAGACTAGAAAACCAACAAAGGGGATTGAACATACCAAGGACCATGGTTGAAAATTTCCTAAATGTGACTAACCTCGAAAAAAAAGAAAAGAAAAACCCTTTGGTAAAATTCTAGACCATATCAAGGTGGACCTTATGAGGGACCCGAGACTTTTGAACCCATTCTTTAAGCACACTTTCAAGTGGAGTCCACCCAATAAAATAACCAACAAGAATATTTTTTTCTAACCATTGACATTCAAAATAAAATTTTGGGATAGGAAGAACCACAAACACTAGAGAATCAAAAGACTTACCTCATTGAAAATTTTCATAATAAATTTCTAGGGTCTCTTGTTTAGAGGAGGAGCCATTGTGAAGATTCATTGAACTGCCAACACCAACAAGAAGTGTTGGGTTGGATTTGGATGTAGGCATAATAAAATAACACAAAAAATATAGTAAATATGATTGTACAACATAGAGTAAAAGAAAATTGTGTGCCTAAGGTGTGGTATGATGAAAGAGAGGCCAAGGGTGATAACATAAACAAGAAACTTTAGTAGAGCTCATTTGAATCAAGACTGATGTCCAAACTTTGAAAAGATTAGATACCACTTGTTTTTTGATCTTGCATCTTATGTTTTCCCATAAATCTAACAATTTAATGTAGTCTAGCTCAATTGGGTAGATAAAAGGTCAATCAATTTTTTTTTGTAAATATTATTGAAGGATGTTCCTATGAGAATGAAAAGTTCAAAGAGGATGATTAAGGGATATATTATTTTACCAATAGATATAACATGTGGCCCTAATCTATGTGTACTATAGGAAAATGTATCTCTATTTCACGTGTAATTTGGGAATAATTAATAATAAAATGGACTTAATTGTGCCTTATTTAGGGTGTTGTAAGGTGTATCTTTACACTTTCACACTAATCTAGGGATTTATTAATTGATTAAGGTTAATTTTCATCAATTGGCCCCTTTAATCCAAATCTAAGCCTAATTAAATGCAAATTCCAATGGGATAAACCTGACATTCATAAATTCCATTTCACAACACTTGAATTTGGAAGATGTGTGTCCTAGGTAAGTGGCCTAGGACCCATTTTCAATAGGGAGAATTGGGTAAGTGTCCTAGGATACATTCACCCTATGGTTAATGGGTCCTCTCTTAGACCTAGGACCTCTCTTTCAGATATGTTTTTAGCTATTTTTTAATGATTTAAAATCCAATTCAATGTTAGCTTGTGATATTTAAATTTTGGGAATTAATCTTAAGATATGTATAAATATAAGGTCATTTCACTAAGTTCATCCTAGAAGATTTTCAAGCAATAAAGTAATTTTCACAAGAGTATTATAGAAGCATTCAAGAGCAATTTCAACGCATTCAAGGGAAGATTTGAAGAAGAATATTGCAGCAATCAAGATTCCATTGTCATGTCAATTATGTATTGAATCATTCATGTTGTTTGAGCTAATGTGATGATGTAGTGTTCAAGATCAATCAAGCATATTCAAAGGAATTGCTTCATATCAAGTTTTAGAATCAAGATCTACATTCATTAAGGCCACTTCATGCTAGTTTCTAGATTTGTACTCCAAGGTTTCAATTGAGATTTAGTGAGTTGGTAAATATTGTTGTTCATTCATCATTCCTTTCATGTTTTTATTAATTCCATGGTTTAATTTAAAAAATAGGGTTTGACAAAGGAAAACCTTCATTCCCTAACCAACAACATTTTTCTCTCTTTGATGTGTGATTGTAAATTTTAGTTTGAAGATCAATTTAAGAAAAAAATTGAAGAAAGTTGCAAAGTTATCAAAGTTGCAAGAAATTTTTTGAAATAACATTATTCGAGCTATAGGATTTATTTCCAGCTTTTGGATAGTGATCAACTGGAATCTAGGAGTGCAAACACAGAAGAGCAAAACCCAAAAATTGATTTTTAGGAGCCCTAGCCAAGACCTATTCACCATAGGGTGAATGAGTCCTCAATGAGGTCTAAAAAAAGAAGTTTTGAGTAAAGGTACATAACATTTGACCCTTTTCAACTCTTCCTTTTTGCTTTTTGTTGGGTTATATTTGGTTATTGTTTCTCATTTTCACTTTATAGCACACATTTTGAATGAAATTAGGGGAAATAGGTGAATCATTATACTCCATTTTGAAATCCCCATATTTTATTTATTTCACTTTGGTGAACCCGACCTTTGATCTTTGCATTTTCTAATTTGTAAAGTCCTTTTTCATCCTATACTTATATCTTGCATTCATTTGCATTTAGTTGCATTGAATTAGGTCTCATTTAGGGTGTCTAATTTTCATTCAACTTTGCATTGCATCTAAGGTTTTATGATTGCACATATTGCATTCTTTAAATCTAAAAAATTCAAAAAAATCAATCATCTTACATATAATTTACATCATATCAACTTTCACTAGAAAATTGAAATAAAATTGCATATTAAATTTGGTGTTCTAGGTTATCATTTTGTCATAATTTTCACTTGCATTCAACATTTAATTCATAGAAAAATGAAACTAAAACATACTGTAACAAGCTTGAATCTAAAAACCACTAAAAAGGAGTCAAAAATCTATAAAAAAATGTTTCAAAACCCACATATAGGACCCATTCTCTCTAGGGTGAATGAGTCCCTGATTAGGTCATAATTATAATTTCTAGACATTAAAATATTCAGTTTTGCATTTTTGTTTTGCTGCTTTCAAATTTATATTGTTGTATCCAAAAATTTTGTTTCATCAATTTGATCATATTGAGCTTAATTTGGTAAATTTAGTGCATTGTGTGATTTCAAAATTTCATTTACACGACTTCATTTTTAGATTTTTGCATACTGTAATCAGAAAATTACCTTGTTTAAAATCTGAAAAATTGCATTATATCCTAGGTCATTTCATTACACTTTACCCCCTTTTCATTTTGGGTTGCCATTGAGTTTGTAAAAATTGTATGAGCTTTACAATTTGGTGTTCTATTAGCAATATTGTTGTGATACATAGTTCAAGACTCATGTCATCTTTCAATACACCATTCACCATGGATCTTGGGTTTTCTAATTCTCTTTCTAATAATGTTGATAATCACTCCCTTATGGATCATAGCTTGCATACCACATTTCCATTGACTTCCTTACCTGCAACCAATGTGCATGATGTTGTTGATATCTTGGAATAAATCATCAAAGGAATGGATGAAGGCCTAGAAAATTTATTAGACTTTGTGCTAGTTGAAAACATGGACATTAGTATCATTTCTACTTTACAAAATCTAAGGAAAATGCTTCAAACTGAATGCAACATACAAGTTTTTTTAGCTACAGTTTCTTCCTTCATGAGAACTTAAATAATCAAAATAATGATAGCATACATGTCTCAATTAACTTTTTTGAAGCTAAACCTCATAAGTACTCAACCAAAACTACTCTTGATATTGCTTTATGACAAAAAGACATAAAAAATGTGCGATGGTCCTCATTACATAGCTAGAAGAATCAATAACAAGCGTACTAATGGGATATTAATTGATCCCATCTGTGTAGATAATGTGATCACTAAAGAATTCCTATTTTTGCATGAACTTTATCAAGGTACATATGACAAACTAAAAGTATGGATCAAAAAACATAATGGTTTTTCTTGTCCTATGATGGGCTTGATAAATCTCCCTCAAAAAGTTAGTCTGAAAACATTAAATGTCTCATCCATCATCATCCCATCATTAGACCAATTTCATGTGAAGTTAGGCTATCCATTGCTTTGCTCCATGAATGTCATCCCATTGGTTGTGCATAAATGTCTTAGTTTCTATTCAAAAATTTAATATTTACTATGCCCCAAAGTGGCTTTAATCCAATGTCTTCCCGTGGAAAATTTTCATTGTATTTCCTTTGGCCTGAGCCTATTGAACCTATTAAACCTCATGAAGACTAATTTTCAAATCATATCAAAATTTTAAGGCAAAGCGCATACTATAATTATCCCTTAGAAACATGCCTCAACACGTGATTGAGCCACTTATCCTTGATGAAACCATGATTGAACCAAAAGCTCTTCCAAAAATCCAAAATTAGCCTACCATTTCATATAAGAGACCATGAGATAACAAAAAAATCTCATTGTGGCACCTAAAATCAAACAAGTTTGCAAAGCTAAATAGAAAGTGGTTGAAAAACCTTCCATGGTTCCTTTCATTCCTCCCCTAAGGGAAGAAACAAAACCTATGGTTGAAAAACCCACTTCTAAACAATTACAAATCAACAAAATATTACAAAAAAAATTAAATGCTATAGAGCATAGGTTTAGATTTCATTCTATTTCTTGTATGTTACAAACTAAAAAAGAAAAGAGCAACATAGAAAATCAAAATTCAAACTTATCTCCTACAAGGCATGATGTCTCTTTTCCCTTACCTCAACGTAAACATGAATTAACTTCTATGGATATTTTCATTCAACCTCCTATTGTGATTAATTTATATGATGGCATTCACATTACAAAGATTGATAAACAAGTGCATAATGAGTTGAATTCATTGTTCTTCTGTTCTATGAGTTGAAATGACAATTATCCTAAGAAGAGTGTAGAATTTGGTGTGTTTCCTAGTTCAACACTTGATTTTGTCCCTTTGTCTAGATGTTCGCCTTCCATATATACCAATCAATATTGGGATGTGGACAACCTACTATAAGTTAACTCACATGTTCCTTATTACTGTTTTTTTTTTTTTTTCATGTTTCTTTATGTGATTGCATGTGTGTAATGTGATCCCCCATAATGCTTTGTTTGATGTATCTATCTATTTTGTGCATTCCTCTATTTATATTTACGTTTTTTCTCTATGTTGTAAACATTTACCTTTTTCTTTCGCTTGACTTGTGTTTTCCTTTTAGGGATGATGCAAGGCGTCAAGACATTTACGTCTCTTTGATGTTGAATTGAAAGGATTTTTCTTGTTTTCACTCTATTTTTGTCATTATTCTAGTTCTATGAGTATTTGGAGAATGATGATGTTTTTGAGCTCTAAAACAACATTGTAGCAAAGAAATACTAACCCTGAATCCATAAATCCCTTATATAATTTTATGGGAAACCTCTCTTTCCTTTTCATGACATAGCTTCATTTTGAAAACATATGACTTGGCATAGTGATTTTCGAGTAAGATCTCATGTCTTAGGATTGAACACTGGTTACTTTAAATCAATTTCTCACAACAATGGTGTTAGCAACCACTTTAAAGTGGGGACATACATCGATGATATTTTTCAAAATTTCTCATGTTTCATGGTGTGAGTTTTTTTTTTATGATGTGTCCTTTTCTTGGTGGTGTCATTTGGTTTTATTTCTTCCAAGAGTGTGATATTTATTAGTGCACAACTTTCCTCTTAGTGGCATAGATGTGACACATTACATTCCCTAAGTTGTGGATCTCTCTCTTTACTTGTCCTTTCTTGGAGACATTAGAAAAAATGTTCCCTAAGAATAAGTCCTTACATGAACTAAAAAAATTACCTTTGGAGAAAAAAACTTTTACTAAATTTATTGTTAATAAGTGTTATTATAATGTAGCTTGTTATCTTTATGAAGCTCAAACCCTAAATTTAAGGCCACCAAGCATAACACATCTTTCTTTCTTGTGGATCCTTTCCTTGCATTGTCATGCCTTATTGAAGTTGTCATGAGGATAGCTTTGATATGGTATGGGAGCCTAATATGATTCTCTCATTTGCCACCTTTTTGGGATACTCACCTAGTGGATGACCTAAGTTTTCACTACCCTGCATTGATCGTGAAAAAATAAAATTGATCCCTTGGATGTGTTCCACATTGCATTAGATCATATAGGCTTGGTATTCTTCGTATTTGATGTTGTATGATTGTGTATATTTGTCATTGTTGCATGCATAAGTTTCCCGAATGTCTAGTTCATTGTGAGTTTGGCATGGGGTCATACTCTCACTAAAGTGGGGGAGAAATGTTGTGTAGGAAAAATTATTCTTTTTCACACTTAATTTGGGAATAAGTAATAATAAAATGAGCTTAATGATGAATTAATTTACTATTGTAATATGTTTTTCATACTCACATTAAGTTTAGGGACCTTTTTCATAAAATGGACTAAATTATGCCTTATTTAGGGTGTTGTAAGGTGCATCTTTACACTTTTGCACTAATCTAGTGATTTATTAATTGATTAAGGTTAATTTTCATTAATAGGCCCCTTTAAATTCAAATACAACCCTAATTAAATGCAAATTCCAAGGGATAAAACCCGACATTCATAAATTACATTTCACAACACTTGACTTTGGAAGATGTGTGCCCTAGGTAGGAGACCTAGGACCCATTCACCATTGGGAGAATGGGGTAAGTGACCTAGAACCAATTCACCCCATGGAAAATGGATCCTCACTTAGACTTGAGACCTCTCTTTTGGATATATTTTAGCATTGTTTTAATGATTTCAAATCCATAATTCAATGTTGGCTTGTGATATTTGAATTTCAATGTAGTGTTGAAACAAGGGCCCTTCATCTTTTCCACACTCGTTTTGGTCCTCCTTATGGATTTTTGCTTAATTTTACCTTTATTTAATGTTGTCCTATGGATAACACATTCACATTAGGTCTTGGGCCCTTATGAACTAATGAAAATTTGATGATGCCTTGCAAAAGTGTTGTGAAGTGTTGTAACATAATTTCACACTTTTTGTAGGATTTTATTAGTTAATGAAGCTTATCCAAGCATTATTTCGATGTGTTACAAAGTGTTGTAACACACTTTCATGATTTTCTAGGGTTTTCATTAATAATAGGGCTTTCTTATGCTTTAATTGGCCCCATTTTCCATCCACAAGCCTTATTTTTGTGTATTTTTGAGAATAATCCCAATAAATCTCATTTAAAGCATTTAAATCATGAAACCCCTGTTAATTTCCTAAGGTGGGGTGAATGACTCCCCTTAGGTGGGACCCATTTGCCCAGGGTGGTGAATGAGTTCCCCTTAACCTAAAATTCAAATTTAATTCAAAATTCTGGCAGGTATTTATTCTCCAAGATCTAAGGTTAGCCTGTGATGTTGTAATTTATGGAATTATTGCCTAATTAATTATAAATACAAGGTTCTTTCACTCATTTCCTTCCTAACAAGCATTCAAGCATACCTAGCATTCAAGTGAGTTCAAAAGAGATCATTGATCATTCAAAAGACCATTCAAGGCATTTCAAGGGAAAATTATAAAGCTTTCAAGAGCATTCTTCAAATGTCTTCCATCATGTCAAGAATTGTTTGCATCATGTTGTTCTAGAGCTAACAATTTTGGTTTAACATTTGTGAGCACCGTATTCAAGATCTATCAATATCAACTTAGAGTTCAAGTCTTCATCCATTAGAGCCATTACTTTCATGTTTGTAACATTCTATTGTAAGGATCTGGTGAGTTGTAATATTGTCCTTTGTTCATTCATCATTCTATTTCCATATTTCATTTCATTTCAAGGGTTTAATTACCAACACTAGGTTTGACCAAGGCAAAACCCTATTCACTAACCCCACAACATTTTTCCCTCTTCTTGTGTGTGATTTGTAGGGCTCAGTTGTGTTGATGTTTTTTTTTGCACAACAACAACTCAAACAAGATATGTAAATCCTATCTCTCTTCAAAGGTAAATCTCTATCAACAAGGCTCAAGAGATAACCCCAAGGTCTCTAATGTCAGGTCGTCACAATGCATAAAAAACTCAGATAATTTGTGAAAATGTTGGTAATCACAAGGGCACCTTACTAAAAAAAAATATTGAATCTTAAGTTGATCAAATTTGGAAATTTGGTGAGACTTCAAATCCTAAATCTAACCAAAATGATAAATAAATAGCAAAAGATATGGGTTTTAGAAAAATCTCTAAAATTAACACTAATCCAAAGTCTAACAATGTAAATGATAAAATACTTGAAATCAACCAATCCCTCATAAACTAATTCTTGCTTGACCCAAATAATCTTGCAATCTTACAGAAATAGTGCAATCTTCTAAGGCATGAAGGATTTTTAGATCATGAGCATTCATCCAAAACAACCCTACTGCAATTTAAATGAACATTCACAACTAAACTAAGCACAATGAATATTAAAGTCTAGGCTAACTTTGGAAAGAAACTAACAATCAGCCAATTGCAAAAATTATGGACTAGAGATTGCTACAACACTTCAAGCATAAAATCATAAACACCATTGAGTATTCTAACATCAAATCTAACATATATCAAATAAACTTAAGAAATTTCAAAAGATAGAATCATAGGAACCATGCCAAATAAAACTAACAGAATAAGGAAACCAAATCACAATGCCTTTACTTGCATTAAATCATCCAAATTAGCAAAAATTCCAATCTTTTGTTACAACACTTGCTTGAAAATAACCTAACTCCTAAGTCCCTGCTCTAATGCATACATTGCTCCAATGTAAAACTATCTAGGCCTTACAAATGAGGCAACACACCATATTTATAGAAACCCCCCAAGATATACTGACCTAATTAGGTTTCCAATATAGAATGGCCACAAACAAGTTGGCCCAAGAAGTTATAGAACAAAATAAAATAGCATTAAATGTCTAGGACTCATCCAGGTCAATCTAGGTTCTCCAATGTAGTTTGGTCCACTGCATGTGAAGAATGAAGAGGGAATAATGGGAAGCACAAATTTTGATGTGATATTGTATTAAATTCCCCCCTCTTGTCCTTATCCTTTCCTATCTTATCTTGTACCATTGAAAATATGTTCTCCAGGTCATCCAAAGGTGGAATTACCAACACCTTAATTCTCCTCTCAATTGACTTAATATCATCCCTTGAATGCTTGATAACTTTATCCTAATCTGTCCTTAGGGCTTGATATTTACCCACAACTACAATGTAAGTGGTTGCATCATCTATCTGGTGTTTGGAAACTGGGCCATCATTGACTAGAGAATATACATCTCGCCACCATTTCATGAGTTGTTCTAGATTCAAATGTTTTGGTGCAAACCTTTTCCTTCCTGTCATGTTTTCAAAGAAATAGATACATTTATTGTAAATAGTTTTCAAGGTTCCCTCTTTTTCTTTTCTTCCTTATGAACCTTCTTCAGCACCTTTTTCCTTATTTGTAGGGCCTCATTCCATTCCCAAGGTTTCCATCTTTTGAGGAAGGAAGGATTCCATCACTGGCTAGTTTTTCCTTAGTGTACTCCATGATAGTCCTTGTTTTGTGTAGTAGGAGGTCTACCTCTTCTTTATGCTGAGCTAGCATACTTTTCAACCACTCCATAGATCTAATGGTATTCCCACCAGTTGATAATGTCTTCGATTGCATCATCACCCTTGGTTCCTACCCCTTACAGCCAATTTAGTGTGGAATGAGTAGTATTTTTCATCTTTTCCAACTTAGTTATGGTTTCCTTTGGCAGAATATTTTTTGTAGATGATGTTGAACTAATCTGGTTGATAGATTTCAAGGGTTTCATAAAATCCTACATATACTTCTTCAATTTCTCATTATCCTTCTTTAACTCTTGCTTGGTCTACACTTCTTTCCTCAATCTACTCAAGGTTACAACACTAGAGCCTTCATATTCTTCAATCTCCTGTTCCATAGAATTAGGCCCTAAGTTAATGGTTTGCACACTGTAATCACTACCAGTAACATCATGCCTACTCTTATTAGGAGTAGGAGTATAAATGTGAATCACTCTATTATTGTCCTCATCTCTCTATCTTTGAAATAACCCTATCCTTCTTCTTTGTTTTACCTTTCCCAATTTTGGCCAATAAGTCATCCCAATTTGGGAGAGTGTTATCCACTACAATATGTTTACTCTTCAATTATTTTTCCAACCAACCAGGGACAATGGATCTTGATTGAAAATTACCTTGCTCAACGTCATCCTTCCCACCCTTAGAAAAATCCTCATTTGGACTCTTCCTATCAGGAGCCTCTTTAGTCTTATCTTCCCTATCACCATCTAGATTCCCTCTCTTTTCTTCATCATGCTCCTTTTCTACATGTTTTGGTGAAGGATTCTTTATTGGAACTTTCTCTCTATTTGTGGGTTTGTCTTCCTCCTAGTAAATAGGTGAGTCCTCATAAGTCACCAAAGGGGACAACAATTTCTTCTTTGCCTCTACCTCTGCATAGTATATTTCACCTACTCAGAAATCTTCATCTTGATATAGGTGACTCTTTGCATCCTTAGATTGACTTGGTGCATCATGAGATTCATGAGTATGAGGGGTATCATCATGTTTTTCTATGGTAGGGACAACTAAGGGAACATCCTTCTTTGGCACACTATACTTGGGAGGAGTTCTTGATCTTCTCATGTATACTTGTCTTTTCTCTTCTGAACTCTCTACATTCACTACTGGTGGGCTAGTTTCATCCTCTACCTTGGAAGATTCCTTCTTCTTTTGAAATAATCTCACTATTCTTCTTCTCTTAGGTACAAAAGAACTACCTTCATCTCCCTCTTCCTCAGGTTCCTCCTTTGTAGCTTTCTTTTCCCTTGAAGTGTGTTTCTTTTCTTGGCAATAGGTCTCATTTGTTTCTCTCCTTCCTCTGTTCGATCATCCTTGATTTTTATCTTGAAAGGAGAGATCACCTTAGCCTTACCCTTAGGGTCCTGCTCAATTGATTCTTTAGAGGTAGAATGAGACTCCAAGTCTCCAACTAGGTCATAGGTGCATTGCACAACTTCACTTTCCAATTCCCAAATCTTGTGCTTAAGCCATAACTTTGTGTATTTAATCACTGGAGCCATGACTTTTTCCAGTTCTATCATTTCCTCTTCTAGCCAATCTATTTTTGCAACTGATTTATCCTTCAAAGATTTGTAATCATGGCCTTGAATCACATCTCCATCATCATCTATCTAATCTGGGATGAATTTCACATTGTACAATCTAATCAATTGACTGGCAACCTAGAGAATTTATTTTTTCTGATCTCAAACTCATATTTTTAGTTGTCCTAGTACTCTTCTATGTCATCCTTGTGGTTGTACTGCCTACTGGATCTCTTTTGGGCTTCACCAATTCCATAAATTATGGACCTTTTAGAATGAAAAGATAGGCCCAAAGTGCTCATCTCGTCCTTAGAGAAATGTTTTATATTTTTGGAATGGCAAGCCTCATTATTACCTATCCTAAGAGGAAAGTCATTGCCAAACCCTGCTTTGTGCTTCTCTTTGTTGACTATGGCATCAAAGTCACATATATACCTTGTAACATCTAGGAGTATGAGGTGTTCAACAGGGTACCTGGGAATTATGTAAGGGGCTCTCTAGAAACCATCTATCCTTATGTAAGAAAATTTGGGGAACTTATAAACCATGCCCCATACTTCTTGATCGATTTATTTCCCTTATCAAATATTCTAACATGCTCTGCACCTTGAATCAGCCTAGTGATGTACTTGGTGAATGAATCATTCACTCTCCTATAGCTTGAGCTACCTAGGTTAAGATATGGATAGACATCATATATTACATCCTGCCTAAAGATACTTTTTGTGCTCAGTCCCTTGTATGGGTGGAACCTTGCAAGTGCATACACTAGGTATGAAGTCACGGTGAAGATATTTTTCTGCAACACATTGCTTAACTACTCATGTATCATTGCACTGATGGTGCCACCATAATGATAATCAATATTCTGCTCCATCCTTATTATGGCATAGAACATCAGTTCTCAAAAATCCCAACACTCTTCAAACCCACTACCCTATTAAGGAGTGTGATAGCATCATAATACTCTAGTTTGTATTTTACCCTGAATAATTATTTTGGAAACTTTGAGATGTGGGGCTTGGGTTTCTACAACCAATAATTGACCACTTATAGAGCCTTTTTTGAATCATCTTTGAAATAGTTCTTGGAAATATTTAAGTCTAGAGCCACCACATGGGGTATGTTAGGAAAGTCAAAGGTCAGTGCCATAGATACAGGAGAGAAGTTGGCCAACACCATGCCTTGAGTTCCAATCACTCTTTGTGTATCTCTGTCATAAAGTCTAGCACACTCAAGTACCAATTCATAACACTAGACCATGCGAGGAAACCCAACCACATGGGCCAATCCTAAATCTGATATCCTTCTAGCCAATAGGGGAAGTTTCTATGCCACCATTCTTGCTTTGAATTCCTCATAATCCCATCTGCGTACATTAGTATCACCAACTTCAAACCAAATGGAGGAAAGATTAGACTTAGGAACCTTACTCTTTATGTCCATCTTTATTATCTCTGCTTCATAGATAGAGGATCTTTCAACACTTAGATCTATCTGTTTTCCCATTGTCTTGCTAGCTACCACTCTACTTGATTGAGCCTACATCCAACAAGAAACCACAAGAAATTCTCCTTTATAATGCCTATACCAATGTTAGCCAACCATAGACTAAATAATTTATAATCAATCAACCCAAAGCTATGACTAAAATCCCCTTAAATTAACTTAAGGCATAATTACAAATAGATCCAAGATTCTGAGCCATCTAGGAAAATAAAGCCAGGGAGGAAATTTGGGAAATTCCCTACTAAGCGGATTTTAACAATGAAACATGGTTATCCAAAAATTAATCATCACAAAATAAAGGAAAAGGATGTAACACCCTTTTAAATGATCCAAATCAAGCATGAGATGCTAGGCCCATAATATTCCATTCAATAACTTTCAAATCCTCCATACTGTGACACTATTTCATGAAAATTTGCCCAGGAAGGAAATTTGTGGTGTATGTAAAGTTTTGGGATTTTTCACACATTTGGGAAAAAAAGGAGGCATAGGAGAAATCAAGAAATTATGAGGGTGTGGGAATTCCACGAAGGTCTCGAAATCATGAAAACTACCACTTCTCACGATTTCACCCAAAAAATCAATCGATCATGATTTGAGGTTCCTAGGCTCAAATCTAATTTACTTTGAGTCTCATATCAATTGTCCATTAATTCTCAACATTCCTAGAGGAAAATTGGTCAAGATTAGTGATTCCCTCAATTTAACCATCGATTCCCTAAGGTCAAAACCCTAAAATTGGCCATTAACACAGGGTAGTTAGCTTAGATTCAGATTGCTTTCCCTATAAAGCATAGAAATGGATCATTTGAAATAGGCCTAAGTGAGTTTCACCTGAATGGAACTGAAATCACACATTTAAACTTTACTCATGGCCAACCATCAATTAGGCTCGAAAACCCTAAAATCAAATCAATTTGAAGCAATCATACACACTAGGTCAAGTTTGAGGATAAAATTGGCATTGTCAAACTAAAAAGATTAACTAAGGGGTGCATCCTCTAGACTTCCAAAAAATTATGAAAATTTTTGCACAACCATAGCTTTAAAATGATTGATGCCAAACATGTAAAATACAGACTCTACACATACTCAAGATGCCAAATATTCATTCACATTTAACAATCGAAAGTAAGGCAACAAATACACACCATTGATGAATGTAATTCTATTATATTCAATGACTGGTGACAAGATTTGATGTCCTAGCAAATAGCAGCAATAATGATCATGCCAAAGAAAGTCACCACCAAATTCAAGAATTCAAAGTTCAAACCCTTCAGATCAGCAAAAGGAAAATGATAAAATTTCAATGGCACAAGAATTTCCCAAAATCGACAAAATACATGCCGTAGAAATCGTACAATCAAGCATTAATGCCATTGACAAGACAACCCAAACCGAAACCTGTGAATTCAATGAGGTGCAGGAATTTTAGAAAAATCCGGTTGACACAAAATTTTGCAAATGACCAGAAACCCCATATCACAGTGTAAGCTCTTCCTCATCAATTTTTCAAGGAAACTGGGGAATTCCATTAGAGGAGGAAAATCCTGAAATCAAAGGAAAACCCGAAAATGGCCTAAAACTTAAGATTTTCAACAAATAACTTAAAGGGATCATCAGTGAAAGCAAGATTAACATTCAAGCACATGCAAAAGAAAGAAAAGGCTCACAACCAAAGGACCAAAGCATAAGAAATCAAATAAAAAAAGGGGGTCTCTACTTTCAGTGGACCATGTGTGCGAAAACTACACAACAAATGGCAACTCTACTGGGGAAATGCTCTAGAGAATTTTAGTGACAAACTGGAATCGAGAACCCATAATATCTAGTTTTAGTCCTTCCATTAAGTCACTAATTTAACAAAGATTCAAGATTTAGAGGCAGAAAAATCTTTCCTATACTAGGGTTAGAGTGTGTCCATGTGTATTTGTTTTCCTTTTCTTAGTTGCAACAGGGGCCAAATTCAGTTTGACTAGGTTATGTAAATATTTTAACTCCAAAAGAATCCTAAATAGAGTCTTGTTTCCATTCAAGCATCTATAGCCTCAATGAAGTTATCATTGTAGTCCTCTCAAGTATAGATCTACTACCAGCTAGGTGTCCATAGCTCCGATAGAGATACTTGGATACCCCTAATAGGTTGAATTCATTCTTTTGATTTTCAATATTTTCTTTTTTCTTTATTTTATAATGTTCATCCCTTTTATTCTTATTTCAACTTGTGAACAATGAAGTTCACACTTAAGGCTAAGAACCATAGCGGTTCTGAAGTAGAAATAATATTTTTCAACTATCCAAACTTCATAAGGACCCTATGCTCCTTTGGAATTTTAAAGATCTATGTAAAAGTATAAGACCTAAATACATTCTAGATTTTATTCTAACCAATGACTTATCCACTCATAGCACTTAATACATGTGACACCAATACAGGACTTCAACCAACTGACTTCAGAAGGATGATTGAAGTTTGTAAGAGAAATATTTAGAATAGTCCCAGATAATAAATGTGTTTCATGCAGATGCAACATACCCAAAAGAAAACAGGAAATCTTGAAAGAAAAGTGAAGCAAAAGCAAACCAAAAGCAGGAAACAAAAAGGAAACCTACCCTAACCAAAACAAAACAAACCAAGTAGAAAAGAAACCTAAGCTAACTATGTACAAGAAAGAGCTATCAATATCCTTAGGATTGGAGGTTATGCTTCAATTATTACCCATTGATAGGCATAGAGATATCCACTTCGGTGAGATTTTTCAAGTGAAAATCATTATCTCCCAGAATCTCTAAAATATGATAAGGGCTAAGCTAGAGTTTGTCAAATTTACCATGCTCTCCCTTACAGTCATGGGCTTTATCCCAATAGAGAAATAAGTTATAGATTCAAAAGGATTTAACCTTAGCTCTTCTATAAAACTATATTTTGACTACACCCTAATGTTTATCAAAAATTTCAAGGGCTTCATCTCTTTTTTCCTCAAGGTGTAATAGTTCAACAAGTCGGGCTTCTCATATGTCCCCTTCATCATAATATTCATTAATGAACTACAGGGTGGGGATTTTTACTTGGATGGGAAACATAGGTTCTAGCCCATAAACCATATGGTTAGGGGAAGTTCCTATGGAAGCCTTATGTCTTGTACGATCTTTCCAAAGAGAAAAATGAAGCTGGGTATGCCAGTCCTTAGGGTTTCTATCTAAAAACTTATGAATGACCGTCAAGAGGTTCTTATTGGAGGACTAAGCCAAACCATTACCATGGGGGTAATAATTGGATGAAAACTTAATTATATTTCCATGACTAGAGGCCCAATTAGAGAATATCAATGATACAACTGGAGGACCATTATCACAAACTAGAGACAAAGGACATGACATCTTAAATGGTTGATAATACTCGATTCGATGAAATTGATTACCACTTCAGAAGTAAATTGTTTTCTTGCAAGAGCCTTAGTCCATCTTGTGAAATAATCAGTAATAGTGAGAATATACCTATGGCCTATAGAAGAAGGTGGATTGATTGTGCCTATGAATTCCATTCCCCATGATGCAAAAGGTTTTACCTCAAAAAATGGTTGAAGTAGGAGTGTTGGATGCTTTTCTCTGGTAGCTACAATTTGACACACAAGAAAAGTTTTGATATGGTTATGTGTGTCCTTGAAAAATTTGGGCCAATAATAACTAGCCCTCAAAATATGATTTGCAGTGGAAGGTGTAGATCCATGGCCAGTGTCATATCTATCATGAAATTCTACCGTAACCCCTTTAGCTTCTTTCTTTCTGGAGCATCTTAAGTAGACACCTTCATGGTTCTTTTTATATAGAATAGCTCCCTTTAGCATGAAATTGTCACTCTTCAAGCACAATGCTCTCCTTTGTACTACATTAAGGTGATCTAGACACCATTGATTCAAAAGATTGTAAATAATATCATCATACCAGACCCCAAGAGAAACATCTTCAAGATTATAATGTTGAGCTGCAAGGTTAGGACCCATTTGTTCCATTTTTCTAGTAATCACCTATCCTCTTACCAACTTCATGGGTTGAATCTCAATATCATACTCCTACAACATAGTCACCCACTTAGCTTTGTGTTCTCCCAGTTCATTTTGCATCTGTAAAAACTTGACTGTAGGATCTAGCACTAGTATAAAGACCTTTTTCCTTAGAATATGATGTATTAATTTCTTCACATCCTTGAGTAATGGATAGGCTTGCTTCTCCACACTTGGGTACCTTAGTTTTGCATCTTTTGGTGGTGCACTCATAGATGCTATGGGGTTTTCATTCCATTGATCACACTTTTGGGTCAACATGCCAGCACAAGAGTGATTAGAAGAAAATGCATATACGTAAAATGGCTTAGCATAATCAATACTTACCAATACTGAGGCTTCAACAATAGCCCTTTTGATTTCTTCAAATGCTTCTTTTGACTTTGCATTCCATTCAACTTTAGCTGCTTGCTTCAAAATGGTATTTAATGGCTTGACTATCTCAACAAATCCAATGATGAACTTTAGTACAAACTTAATCTTACCAAAAAAAGATTTCATTTCTTTCTTGCTAGTAGGTGGCTGAATCTTGAGTATGGCTTCCACTTGTTCAAGATCAATAGCAATACCTTTCTCTAAAATAATGTGCCCAACAATTTTCCTTCAGTGACCCCAAAGATGCATTTTTTTGGTTTAGGGAGTTGCCAACTCTCTACACCTCTACAACAACTTCTGTAAGTTTGATAAATGATCACCTCCCCTTTTGGAGAAAACTGTGAAATCGTCCATATAAATTATTATGCACTTACCATTTATTTCCTTAAAAGCAATGTCCATAGCCCTTTGGAATGTAGCTCTAGCATTGATTAAGCCAAAGGGCATTCTTCTATAAGAAAAAGTGCCCCACTTTGTGGTAAAAGAAATTTTATGCCTATCTTTATATTGTACCATAACTTGGTTATATCCAGAGTAGCCATCTAGAAAAGACATCATTTGAGACCTACTGACAATCTAAAGTACTCCATATAATGAAGGAACTGGATAATTATCCTTTTTTGATGTTCTATTAAGGTTCCTAAAATCCATGCATAGTTTGATCTCCCAATTTTTCTTTCTCACAGGGACTAGATTCTAAACCTAGGTTGAATGCCTGACTAGGAATATGATCCTAGTAGACAACAGCTTTTGCACCTCCTTTTGAATTATGGGTTCTAGTAGGGCACTGATCATCCTTTTCCTTTTCCTGAAAGGTCTAGCTCTTGGCTTTAGAGGGATAGTATGAGTTATAATTGAAGTGTCATGTCTTCAGGTCCTCATAACTCTAGGCTATCATGTCTTGATACATATGCAACACATCAATGCTTCCTTTTCTCTCTTCTAGAATACACACTTTACCAATGAAGACATTTTTGATATCATCTTGAGTCCCCATGTTGTATGTTTCACATTGCCCACTAATGGACTCCTTCCTAACATCTTTCTCCTGATCTCTAACCTTATCCAGATCAAAAATTCTCTCTAGCTACACCATTGCCCTTGGACTAGTATTAGTCTTCAAATTAGTAACCCCTTCCAAATCCATCTCTGCTTCTTGGGGCTTAGCTTGATCAATGATTTGAGAAGTAAAGACATCTGGACTTGTAATAAAATCCAAAATATGTTTATCATCTTCAAATACTTGAAATTTGGTGACATTCTCAGGCACTGAAGGCACTGGAGTCAACTCCATAGTAAATTTATTTAGTCTAGAAAGAGACAAAGGTTGCAAAGTACTAGCCGCTTAAACTAGGGAGTCTGTTGTCTAGTTCTTATTATGTGGCATCACTTGGATTTTGAAGGCATCAAATCCCTAAAGAAGGTTCCACACTCTATACCTATAATTGGTCATCCTTCTATCATGGCATGAGTACTACTTTCTAACTTGCTTGACCACGAACTTAGAATCCCCAAAGACTTGCAAAATTTTGACCTTTTTCCTTAGTGCCATAAGCAACTCATGAATCAAGGCCTCATATTCTACTACATTATTGGTAGAATGAAACTGAATTCTATCAGCAACAAAGAAATTTTTACCTCTTAGACTGATTAGCTAAAATCCTACCCCAACTTCTTGCTTTAATTTAGATCCATCAAACCTTAAGGTCCAACAACTAGCAACTCCATATTTTCTCATTGTGTCCTTTGTGTCATTGTGACTGGAAGGTTCTTCAGATAGCATCACCTTCTTCCCTTTGGGATCTTCTTAAATATTTTGTATATTGATTCTGACCACTGGAGTCAGGTTGATACAGCTTTGCACTCGGTCTACTGCAATGGGTGTAGTATGTAGCATAATAATTTCTTCCACATCATATTCTTCAAAAGGGGCCACCAACACATAATTACCCATGCTTACCTTTGATATCAATATTCATTCAAAGTATTCTGATGTTTTGTGATCATATATTTCATATGAGGCTCTCTTTCAATCCTGGTTTGATTTGGCACTCCCTTCCAGGGAAGCCACACGTCAGATTGATCGGTTGATACATATCCATTTAGGGCCTTATAAAGTCTTTTCACAAAATCAGACCATAAGCATAAGGTATATCAACCACTTGTATATTAATGACCCATTGAATTCTAGGATTAGAGGCAATTTTCATGTGAATCATGTTCAATTCCCCTACTACATTAACTTCATTTCTATCCAGTTGAGTGACTTTGTTTTGGCAGATAGCAAGGGTAATTCCTAAAGCTCTCAAGACACCAAAGGGCATCAAATTGGTAGAAGCACCCAAATCCAACAAGAAATTGTGCAAGTTCTTACCAAATATATGGACAAAAATAAAAAAATGAAGGATTTTCTATTCTTCCTTGAAATAGAGTTAAAGGGGTATCAATATGGGAAACTTGAATTTTATCTTTCTCCTTCCCTTTGTCTCTAGGTTGTGTGTGAAATTGACTCAGATCTTTTACTACTTGAGAACTAGATGCTTTATTAACACTCCCACTGACTGATCTCTCTTGTGATACCAAACTCATACTATGAGCTCCTAAAATTGCATCTCTAATAGCTGGGACTCTTAATAATTCAAATGTAGAGAGACTTACCTTTAGCTTCTTGAATTCTTCTACAACATATATAGCCAATAGTTTTGAACTCAAGTCAACATGAGCCTCTTTGGGGCATTCCACAACCTTGTTTTTTCTTTTTTTTAGTAGTCCTCCCTTTTGATAGATCCACTTGTCCTTGATCTTTAGATCAGTACTGTTTAGGCACATGAGGATATGTTGGATTATTACTGGCATTGGAATCTGGAGGTGTGGTGAAGTTTTTTGGAGGAATAGAAGTGGTGAACGGGCCTATAGATTTTGGATGTCACTTTGAAGATCTCTTGAGTCATATTTCTTAACAAGCCAATGGAATGCCTGCACCTCTTCAACATAAGTTTCTTCCTCATCCATGGGGCCATTATCATTCACATGATTATCATTAAACAACTATGTAATCTCATCTCCATTGCACATCTAATCTACTTCCTCCTTAGAGTGGATTTATTCTTCTCTAGGTACATTCTCCTCAATCTATGGAAAAGGAGCATGATTTAGCACCAACACTGATGATTCATAAGGAGTGGATGGTACCAACTCCTGGTTACTTGTATTATTCTCCACCTCATATTGAAAGATTGAAGCAGTTGTCTGGAACTTAAGACAGTCTAATTCAGAATGCTGGCCTATCTTATGGAGCCTACAGAATCCTAATAAAGAAGCTTCAGCTAGATATACACCATTTGGAGGCTTTTCTTGATTAACTAGCTAATCCAAAGGGGTGGGAACACTCCCATTGTTAGGCCTTGTATTCTAGGTCCTGCTCTATCTAGGTGGTTGTCTTCTGTTGAATCCTTTTCCACCAGCTTTCCCCCTATCAAAGTATTAGCCTAAAGATTGTCCCTTGTCATAATTCTATCATCTGTCATAATTATGTCCTCTTTCATGGTGTTGTCCCCTATCAAAGTGTTGTCCCTATTGAGATTCTCAATTTTCCCTATTATGATTGGACTGCATACTCCTTTGAGTAGCCTAGAGTTGATTGTTCTAGCTTCTCAGATAAGTGACCTCCATGTTAGCTTCTTCACTTGTTCAATCAATTCATCCGACCTTTCTTTGTTAGGATTATTATATGGAATCTAGTTTGCATTACTTTAAGGATATCCTGTTGTAGCACTATAACTCATTGACTAGTTCAATACATCAAAATTATGCAAATATGTGGGGAAACTAATCTAAGGCTATGGATGAATAGGTTGATTAATATTTTTTAGAGGGTGGTTGACCATGGGTGGAGATTGATTCATAGGATGTCTTGGGTGAGGAACCAAAGGCAACTAAGGTATTAAATTCATGATAGGAGTATGATTGGCAAGGGCCTGATTGAGAATTGGGACCTGTCCAAGGTGAGAAATGGCTCTTAGTGATGGTAAAGGCCTAGATAAGTGTTGTCTCAGATCATTACTAACCTTTACAACTTTTGTGTATGCATCAAGTAGGGTGGTCAAAGGATTTTTTTCTCCACTTCATGAAGGTAGTTGTTAGACTATCAAGACCCTCATAATAGATTTCTAAAGTAGTGGCATCATCCACAACATAAGGAGCCTGCAATCGGGTATAAGAATGATGAAACCTATTGTTAAAGGACCCTATAGGCTCATTGACCTATCTCTTAACCTTAGTGAACTAAAGGTAAAGCTTATTTAGACTAATGGGAATCCTAAACTTTTGCAAAAATGCAGTTTCTATTTTAGTCCAAATATGAATAGACCAATAGGAAAATGATTATACCAGTAGAACACATCTTCTCCCAGGGAATAAGAAAGAGCCTACATGCTATATCCTCATGATTGATTCCTCTATCCCTAAGGAAATTCTAAAAAATCCTAATATGTTCCTTTGCTGTCCTATTGGGATCATTAACATGGAACTTAGAACAAAAGTGCTCAGGATTCTTGGGAATGGCATTGTAATTATTGAAGGTCAAGGGAGACATATTGTTAGCAAGGAAAGCCATTGGTGGGGGTGGAGGTGGTAATGGATAATGTATGGCTTGTTGGGGTTGTTGAACAAGGATGGATTTAGAATCAGATGAGGATGGACTTGATGAAGATGAGGATGATGTAGATGATGGAAGTGGCTAGGTGGACAATGATTCTCCTCTTCTTCTAGTCCTTCCTGACCTAGTAGGAGCTTGCAATTCTTGAAATTCCTCTTCTCCTGGAGTAGATCTGGTTCTTCTTTTTAATCTATGAGGAGAAATGGTAGACAAAAATTGAACTAGCTTGCTTATTCAGGCCCTCCTTCTAGTGATAATTTGTTGATGGTGTTTTCTACACAGTGAAATCCTATCTCTCTTGAAAGGTAAATCTCTATTAGCAAGACTCGAGAGATAACTCAAAGGTCTCGAATGTAAGGTCTTGACAATGCATAAGTAGCTTAGATAATATGTGAAAATTCTGGTAATCACAAGGGGACCTTGCTACAAACAAATACTAAATTTTAAGTTTATTAGACTTGGAAATTTGGTGAGACTTCAAATCCTAAATCTAACCCTAATGATAAAGAAATAGCAAAATATAAGGGTTTTAGAAAAATTTATAAAATTAACACTAATCCAAGACTAAAAATGTAAATGATAAAATACTTGAAATGGACCAATCCCTTAGAAACTAATTCTTGCTTGACCCAGATAATCCCACAATCTTATATAAATAGTGCAATCTTCTAAGGCATGAAGGATTTTTTAGATCATGAACATTCATACAAAACAACCCTATTGCAATTGAAATGAACAAACATTCACAACTGAACTAAGCACAATGAATATTAACATCTAGGCTAACTTTACAAAGCAACTAACAATTAGCCAACTACAAAAAATATGGACTAGAGATTGCTACAACACTTCAAGAATAAAATCACAAACACCATTGAGTCTTCTAACATGAAATGTAACATATATCAACTAAACTTTAGCAATTTCAAAAGATAGAATCACAAGAACCATGCCAAATAAAACTAACACAAGAAGAACACCAAATCACAATGCCTTTACTTGCATTAAATCATCCAAAGTAGGAACAATTCCAATCTTTTGTTACAACACTTGCTTGAAAATAACCTAACTCCTAACTCCTTCCTCTAATGCTTACTTTGCTCCAATGTAAAATTATCTAGCCATTACAAATGAGATAGCATGCCATATTTATAGAAACCCCCCAACATATGTCAACCTAATTAGGTTTACAATGGAAAATGGCCACAAAAAATTCAGCCAAAGAAGTTCTAGAACAAAATAAAATAGCGTTAAATTATTGTGACTCATCTAGGTCAGCCTAGGTTCTCCAATGTAGTTTGGTCCACTGCATGTGAAGAATGAAGATAGAATAATGGGAAGCACAAATTTTGATGTGATATTGTATTAAATCCCCCCCCCCTTGTCCTAATCCTTTCCTATCTTATCTTGCACCATTGAAAATAGTTTCTCTAGGTTGGCCAAAGGTGGGATTACCAACACCTTAATTCTCCTCTCAATTGACTTAATATAATCCATTTATTGCTTAATAACTTTATCCAAATCCATCCTTAGGGTTTGATGTTTATCCATAACTGCAATGTAAGTGGTTGCATAATATAGCTAGTATTTGGTAGCTTGGCCATCATTGACTAGAGAATATACATCTCACCACCATTTCCTAGGTTGCTCTAGATTCAAATGTTTTGGTGATAAAATTTTCCTTCCTGTCATGATTTCAAGGAAGAGATACATTTTTGTAAATATCTATCAAGGTACCCTCTATTTTCTTCCATTTCTTATGCAACTTATTCAACACCTTTTGCCTTATTTGTAGGGCCTCATGCCATTCCTAGGGTTCTACAACTTTTGAAGAAGGAAGGATTCCATCAATGGCTAGTTTTTCCTTAGTGTACTCCATGATAGTCCTTTTTTTCTATAGTAGGAGGTCTACATCTTCTTTATCCTGAGCTAGCACACTTTTCAACCACTCCACAAATCTAATGGCATCCCCACCACTTGACAGAATGTCTTTGATTGTATCATCACCCTTGGTTCCTACCTCTTGCAACCAGTTTAGTGTGGAATGAGTAGTAGTTTTCATCTTTTCCAACTCAGTTACAGTTTCCTCTGGCAAGAGATTTGTTGTAGATGATGAAGAACTAATCTATTTGATAGATTTCAAGGGTTTCATCAAATCCTAGGTATACTTCTTCAATTTCTCATTATCCTTCTTTAACTCTTGCTTAGTTTGCACTTCTTTCCGTAATCTACTGAAGATTATAGCTCTAGAGCCTTCATATTCTTCAATTTCCTGTTTCATGGAAGTAGGGCCTAAGTTAATTGTTTGCACACTGTAATCACTACCAGTCACATCATCCTTATTCTTGTCAGGAGCAGTACTAGCAATGTGAGTCACTCTATTATTCGCTTCAACTCTCTCAATATTTTAAATAAACCTAGCCTTCTTTTTTTTACCTTTCCCAATTTTGGCCAATAAGTCATCCCAATTCTGGAGAGTGTCGTCCAATGCAATTTGTTTACTCTTCAATTCAATGTCCAACCAAGCAAGCACACTGGATCCTAATTGCAAATTACCTTGCTCAACCTCATCTTGCCAATGCTTAGAAAAATCATCATTTGGATGCTTCCTATCAGGAGCCTCTTTAGTCTTATCTTCCATGTCACCCTCTATATTCCCACTCTTTTCTTCATCATGCTCCTTTTCTACATGTTCTAGCGAAGGAGTCTTGATTAGCACTTCCTATCCTTCTGGAGGTCTATCTTCCTCCTGGTGAATAGGCGAGTCCTCACATGTCACCAAAGGGAACTACAATTTCTTCTTTGTCTCTGCCTCTGCATAGTAGAGTTCACCTTCTCAGAATTCTTCCTCTTGATTTGGGTGACCCTCTGCATCCTTAGATTCACTTGGTGCATCATGATAATCATGAGTAGGAGGGGAAACATCATGTTGTTATGTGGCAGGGATAGCTAAGGGAATATCCTTCTTTGGCACACCATCCTTGGGAGGAGTTCTTGATCTTCTCATGTATGCTTGCATTTTCTCTCCTGAACTCTCCATATTCACTACTGGTGGACCAGTTTCATCCTCTGCCTTGGGAAATTCCTTCTCCTTTTGAAAAAATCTCACTATTCTTCTTCTCTTAGGCATAAAATCACTACCGTCATCTCCCTCTTCATCAGTTTCCTCCTTTGCATCTTTCTTTTCCCTTGAAGTGTGTTTTATTTTCTTGGCAATAGGTCTCCTTTGCTTCTCTCCTTCCTCTATTTGAGCATCCTTAATATTTATCTTGAAAGGAGAGCTCACCTTAGCCTTCCCCTTAGGGTCCTACTCAACTGACTCTTCAGAGGTAGAATGAGACTCCAAGTCTCCCATTAGGTCATAGGTGCATTGCACACCTTCACTTTCCAATTCCAAAATCTTGTGCTTAAGCCATAACTTTGTGTATTTAATCACTAGAGCCATGACTTGTTCCAGTTCTATCTTTTCCTATTCTACCAAATCTATTTCTCCAATTGATTTATCATTCATAGATTTGTAATGATGGCCTTGAATCACACCATCATCATCTATCTAATCCAAGATGAATTTCACATTGGACAATCTAATAAAATTGACTAGCAACCTAGAGAATTCCTTTTTTCTAATCTCAAACTCATCTTTGCAGTTGGCCTAGTAGTCTTCTATGTCATCCTTGTGGTTGTACACCCTACTAGCTCTATTTTGGGCTTCACCAATTCTATAAAATATGGACCTTTTAGAATGAAAAGATAGGCCTAGAGTGCTCATCTCCTCCCCAGAGAAATTTTTTGTATTTATGGAAGGGAAGACCTCATTATTACCTATCCTAATAGGAAATTCATTGCCAAATCCTGCTTTGTGCTTCTCTTTCTTGACTATGGCATCAAAGTAACATATCTTCCTTGTAACCTCTAGGAGAATGAGGTGGTTGGTAGGATACTTGTGAAGTATTTAAGGGGATCTTTGGAAACCATCTATCATTATGAAAGAAAAGGTGGGGAATTGTATAAACCAAGCCCCATACTTCTTGTCAGTTCCTTTTCCTTGTTAGATATTCTAACATGCTCCACACCTTGAAGCAGCCTAGTGACATACATGCTGAATGCATCATTCACCCTCCTATAGCTTGAGCTGCCTAGGTGTAGCTATTAATAGAATTCATTTATTACATTCCTCCTGAAGGTACCTTTTTTGCTCAGTCCCTCGTATGGGTGGAACCTTGCAAGTGGATACACTAAGTATGAAGTCATGTTGAAGCTCTTTGTCTACAACACATTACATAACTACTCATGTATCATTGCACTAATGGTACCAACCCAATTATAATCAATATTCTACTACATCCTTATTATGGCATGGAACATCTAGTTCTCAAAAATCCTAACACTCTTCAAACCCACTACCCTACTGAGGAGTGTGATAGCATCATAATACTCTAGTTTGAATTTTACCCTGAATAACTGTATTGGAAACTTTGAGATGTGGGGTTCTATTAGGCATGTCAAAGGTTTGTGGCATAGATACATGAGAGAAATTGGCCAACACCCTACATTGAGGTCCAATCACTCTTTGTGTACCTCTATCATAATGTCTAGCTCACTCAAGCATCAACTCATAACACTGGACCATGGGAGGGAACCCAACCACATGGTCCAATCCTTAATCCAATATCCTTCTAGCCAACATGGGAAGGTTCAGTGCCGCCATTCTTGCCTTGAATTCCTCATAATCCCATCTACCTACATTAATATCACCAACTTCAGACCAGATGGAGGAAAGCTTAGACTCAGGAACCTTAGCCTTTATGTCCATCTTTATTCTCTCTTCTTTAGAGATAGAGAACCCTTCAACACTTAGATTTGTCTATTTTCCCATTGTCTTATTGGCTACTACTCTACTTAATTCAACCTACATCCAACAAGAAACCATAATAAATTCTCCTTTATAATTCCTATACCAAGGTTAGCCAACCATAGACTAAATAATTTATAATCAATCAACCCAAAGCTATGATTAAAAACCCTTAAATTAACATAAGGCACAATTAGAAAGAGATTGAGGATTCTGAGCCATCCAGGGAAATCAAGCCAAGGAGGAAATCTAGGAAATTCCCTACTAAGCAGATTTTAATGATGAAACATGGTTATCCAAAAATTAATCATCACAAAATGAAGGAAAAGCATGTAACACCCTTTTAAATGATCCAAATCAAGCATGAGATGCTAAATCCATAATATTACATTCATTAACTTTCAAATCCTCTATACTGTGAGACTGTTTTGGGAAAATCCGCCTAGGAAGGAAATACGTGGGGTAAGTAAAATTTTAGGCTTTTGAACACATTCAGAAAAACAAGGAGGCACAAGAGAAATCAATAAATTCTAAGGGTGCAGGAATTCTGTGAAGGTCTCGAAATCCTGAAACCTACCACATCTCATGATTTCACCCAGAATAATCAATCAATTATGATTTGAGGTTCCTGGGCTCGAATCTAATTTACTTTGAGTCTCATATATTTTTTCCATTAATCAATCAAGCTCAAAAACTCTAAAATCAAATCAAGCTAAAGTAATCATAGACACCAGGTCAAGTTTGAGGATGAAATTGGCATTGTCAAACTAAAACGATTAACTAAGGGGTGTATCCTATAGACTTCTAGAAATTATGAAAACATTTGCACAACCCTAGCTTTAAAATGCTCAATGTTAAACATGTAAAATCCAAAATCTATGCATACTCAAGACACCAAAGAGTCATTCACATTCAATAATCAAAAGTAAGGAAATAAATACATATAATTGATGAACTGAATTCTATTATATTCAATGACTGGTTGCAAGATTTAACATCCTAGAAAATAGTAGAAATAATGATCATGCCCAAGAAATTCACCACCAAATTCTAGAATCCAAATTCCAAACGTCAAATGAATTCAAGCACTCAAGTTCACACCCCTTAGATCAATAGAAGACAAATGATAAAATATCAATGGCACAAGAATTCCCCAAAATCAACTAAATACATGTCACAAAAATCATACAATCAAGCATTAATGTCATTGACAAGACAACCGAAACCAAAACCCAGGAATTCGATAAGGTGTGGGAATTTTAGAAAAAAATCATCAACACAGAATTATGCGGACTAGAATCCCCTGATTACCTCATAAGCTCTTCCTCATCAAGCTTTCAAGGAAATCAGGGAATTCCACCAAAGGAGGAAAATCTTGAAATCAAAGGAAAACCCATAAATGGCCTAAAACTTAAGATTTTCAAAAAATAAATTATAGGGATCATCACTGCAAGCAAGGTAAACATTCATGCACATGTCGAAGTAAGCAAATCCTCACAGCGAAAGGGCCAAAGCATCATAAATCAAAGAAAAAAAGGGGGTCCCTACTTTCAGTGCGGCATGTTTGCAAAAACTAGACAACAGGTTGCATATTTACTAGGAAGCTAAGATTTGAAAAGTCCTCATCAAGTTTTCAAAGAAATTCAAAGTTATCAAAGTCCTAGGAGAAGCTTGGAAAAGTTCTATAGGCTGAATTTTGCAGTTTCAGACCCAGATCTTAATTAGGAATAGAAGAGTAGACTAAGAGCTATAGATTGAACTTGTGAATTTCTCGAAAAGAAGAACTAGATTTATTGACCATTATTGGTGAATGAGTCCCACTATATAGGCCTAAAAAGGGGTTTTGCAAATCTGAGTACCCTTTTGTTTAAAACCTATTTTGAGACATTTCACCCAAAGTAGAACTAGGTCACCTAGCTTGGCGTATGATTCCCAATTGGCCTAAAAAGAAACAATTTTATGATTCCATACCTCCATTCCATCTCTCTCCAGTTTCTAGGTGCACATTTCTAGTTTCATAAGTTTTTGTTCTAGTTTGTTTGCATTTTTAAGCATTTTTGCATATCACATTGTGTTTTCAAAAATTTTCTTTTCCAAGTTTATACATGGTGGTGAACCCCTCATTAGATTTCAATCAATCCCTAGAACCTTCCCTTTTTCATATTTCAATCTCCTTTGCATTGAAATCTCAAGGGTTTGTTCTTGAGTGAAGTGTGCGAGAAATAGGTATCTTTCTCCTTTTAGTTCCAAAACCCTAGAAGTGAAAGGAAGCATAACCCATTTTCATTTATTTCATTTTGGTGAACCTACATATATATCATTGTAATTTTGATTTGGAGTGCACTTTCATCCTAGATTTAACATTGCATTGCATTTTGCATTTGTTATTTTGCATTCTAGGGTTTGAAAATTTACATTAGTGAAAAGCTCATTTAGCTTGCATTGTTTCATCTTAAATTCACTAAAAATCAATAAAATTCTACATTTTCATTTTAGATTTGCATCAAAAGAATAAAAACCATAAAATTCAATTCAAACATTATCAAAAATTTAATACTTGGAATCATTCGCCACTTAGGGCGAATTAGTTCCTTTGCATATTTTTCACTACATTTTCTATCATTTATAGTTTAGTTTTTGAGTTATTGCTTGCTATTATTATGTATGTATTTCAATTTTTATAATTTTTCTTTCATTTAATTTATTGCATCTAGTTTAATTCCATTCATCTTGTGCATTGCTTAAGATAAAAATTGCATTTACAACATTATTGCATAAGTTAGAATCTTAAATTTGCATCATGGATATGTTCTTTAACAAGCTTTGGATTTCATTAAAGTCCTTAGTAGATGTGTTTAGTTGTGTCTTTGGAAATGACCCTAATGACATTAAACTCACGCATGCTCCTTCAACTCCTAATTCATGTCCTCCTTGTGATGTTAGCATTGTTGGAGAAGATGATGACAGCATGAATAGGTTCCTAAATGATTGTCTTGATAACCTTCAAGTTAATGCATCCTTTTATCAATCCATGAAATAACAAGATCTTCCTACAATGTCACCTCTTGAGATGTTTAGTTACTTACATCCTGAAAAAAAAAAGAATCTAGGTTCCCTACACAAGGTGAACCTAGTTCCTCTACATAAGCAAACACTCAACCATATCATTATCACAAAGTTACAATCACTCCCATCAACCTTGAAGAAACATATGGAAAAGGTTTCAGAATATTGAGAAAATAAGGATGTGACACAACAAGTGAACTTGAAATTCACCAACTCTTATAACAAATACTAAATGATGAAAACACAAAGGGGATAGGTTATCAAGATCCCCCTCATAACACCAAGCCTCTTAGAGAATATCTAAGACTTCATGATGATGGTATAGTGATATTTTATTCCCCTCTCCCCACCCCTTGATTTGACTATCCTTCTCCCTAGTGAGAAACCCTTGAATGATAACAACGACAAGGATGAAAGATCCCCCTTAGGTCCTCTTCCTTCAACTAAAGAAAAGGGTGACTCTAGAAAATGTAAGAGGCCTTACAAGTTACCAAAACTAAAGTTTCCTCTCCATCCACCACTTGAAAGTGAATGGAATAACTACAAATACTTTTGAACAAAGAGCTAATAATAGGGTATGTGTAGGATCGCATGATGGGCCAAAAAGTGGCAATATGATGGGTATGTTCTTGATGAGTATTTTTTTACCCAAAATTGATGAAATGAAAAGTGTTTTTAAAGGATATTCTTAGCTTTCCAATGATATACATTATACTTTACTTTGAATTTAATAATTAATTATTATTCATTTTCTATTCAAATTACGACTAAAGTCCTGATTGATAGGCTGATTGAAAAATATCTATAGCTTTCAAATTATATCACATTTTTTGAATCAAAAACATGCATCACATTCTATGCTTTGCATGCTATAGGATTAAAAAAAGAAAATTTGAATTTCATGAAGTTTTGACCAAGTTAAGGTGGTCAGACATACGAGTTTTTATATTTTTTTAAAAGTTGTAATAAAAAAAATCATAATTAATTACTTACTTGGAAAAAAATTACAAAAAAATATGCATCACATTTGGGCATGAGTCCTCTACTTATATATAAAATATTATAAAAAAATCTTATCATTTTATTGTGGTTAGGGTGGTCAGATAGACACCTACTTCTTATTTTTCCCTAAAATTTAAGTACCACTACATTGAAATTTTAAATTTTCACCAAATAGATTTTTTTTTTAAAACAAACCTGGTAGTTTAGAAACTACATTCAATTTTCGACATATTCTATTCTTACATATTTTTGAAATAATATAGATTACTTATTCAAATTTTTACGTGAAGTTTCCTAACTCTGATTTTTCTTAATTTTGTGCCACTTAAGGGTCTTTTTTTTCCTTGATGATCCTACACATACCCAACATTGCCACCTATGAATAGATTGGTGTTATATCCTAAAGATGAAAAAGTTCCACATTGTGCATATCATCGCATTCTCAAACATAATACTGATGAATGTCAGGCATTTCAGTTAATATTGAAAAACTTTCACTTTGATGGCATTGATTGCAATCATTTGAGTGATTAACTTCATATTGCTTCACCCCTTGTCATGCAATAGTTGTAGAATTTTCAATTATCACTATTACAAGATCTTTCCCATCAACAATCTTGGCTCACTCTTTCCTTGCACTCAGTTGGGGTAAGAAAATGATAGCCTTGTCCTAGTAATGCGTTTGTCATTGTCCCTTAATTGTGATATTCAGTTTCCACTTATAAATACTGAGATTGGTAAGTGAATGTCCTACTCATATGTTGACTCACATTTTCCTTACTAGTCTTTTGAATTTTATTTTCTATGATTGCATGTGCATAATATGATTGCATCCTGCATGATTTTTTTTTTTATGTTATCTCTCTTTGTGATATTCATGTATTTTTACCTTCATTCTTCTCTATGTTGTGCATCTCTTTCTCCTTTTTATCTTTATCTAGTTCTTGTATTTTCCTTTTCGGGATGACGCAAGGCATCGACACATTCATGTTTCTTTCATGTTGATCCAAAAGGCTTTTCCTTTTCTTAGCCTTTTTCATTTCATTTTCTTTTTTTTCCTTTTGGGGGTGATGCAAGGCATTGAGACATTCATGTCTCTTTCATGTTGACCCAAAAAAATTTCATTTTGTTCTTCACCTTCTATCTTTTTCAATTGTCTTTTGTTTTTATTTTGGGGATGATGCAAGGTGTCGAGACACCCTACATCTCTTCCATGTTGACCCGAAAGTTTTTTATTTATTTTCACTCTCGTTGTGTCATTCTTCTAGTTCTATGTATATTTGGGGGATGATGAAAGTTCTGAGATCCTTAAAAAACATTGCAACAATGAACATACTATCCCCAAATCCATAGATCTCTTATGTGTTTGGTGTTTTAATTTTTGGGGCAACCCCTTTTTTTTCATTTTTTTAACATGATGCACATTACTCAGAAAAAATTGACTTGGAATAGGGCTTTCCTAGTTGGCACTCATGTATGGGTATGTGCAGGATCATCATGGAAAAAAAGGGCCCTTAGATGGCAGAATTTTTAGAAAAATCAGTTTTAGGCAACTTGACATAATTTTTTTTATAAATTATCTATTATTTCAAAAATATGTAAGAATAGAATTTGTAGCAAATTTAAAGTAGTTTCTAAACTACTAGGTTTATTTAAAAAAAATCTATTTGGTGAAAATTTGAAATTTAAATGTAGTAGTACTTAAATTTTAGGGAAAAAATAAGAAGTAAGTGTCTCTCTAATCACCCTGACCACAATAAAAAGATAATATTTTTTAATAAGATTTTAGATATAAGTAGAGGACTAATGTCCTGATGTTACGCATATTTTTTTGTAATTTGTTTCCAAGTAATTAATATGTCTGACCACCTTAACTTGGGAAAAACTTCATGAAGTTAATTTCTTTTTTTTTATCCGATAGTATGTGAAGCATAGAATGTGACACACATTTCAGATTCAAATAATGTGATACCATTTGAAAGCTATATATATTTTTCAATCAACCTATCAATCCAGACTTTAGTCATAATTCAAATAGAAAATGAATAATAATAATTTATTAAATTCAAAGTAAATCATAATTTATATTGGTGAAAAGCTAAGAATCTCCTTTAGAACCCCTTTTCATTTCATCAATTTTGGGTAAAAAAAAGTCATCAGCCACATACCCTAAACATACCCATCATATCACCACTTTTTGGCCCATCATGATCTTGCACATACACATATTCTTTCTTTCATTTTTCATTTGCAAATTTAAAGGAATTTCTCATAGTATGGCGTTAGCAATTACTTTAAAATGGGGGCATACATTGGCATTATTTGTCTGTATTTTTCCTTTTTCTCAATTCTTAGTGCAATCTTCTTGCTTCATACGATGTGTTTGTCACTTTTTGGATGTCATTGGGTGTGATTTTCTTCATGAGAGTGATCTATCTTAGTATATTACATTACTCTTAGTGGCTCTATGTGACACACTGCATCCCTTAAGTTGTGAATTTTATATTTTTTGATTGATCCTCTCTTGGAGATATTAGGCACAATTTTCCCTATGTTAAATACATCGCATGAACTAAATAAGACTCATTTGAACATTCTTTGCATGTTGCATTTTTTATTTGTTGTTATATGGCCACCTTGTATAATACACATTTCATGCCTATAGTGTGATCACATTTTTTCATGAGCTCCAAGCATATGAACTGTTGCTTGTCTTATGAAGCTCAAAAAGTCATTTTCTTTTGTGTCACCTTATTAAAGTTATCCAGAGGTATAACTTGGTATGGTTGACCAGGAATCCCAATTCAAGGAAAGAATTTCCCCATAGCCACCTATGTGTGTATGAGTGCATACCAACCATGAGTGTATGTTCCTCACCTTTTAGGGCTTCTCACCTGATGGAGAGTCAGTAGTTTCATCACCTTAGAGTGAGTATGTATTTTTTGGACAAACAACCTAGATCTGATCCACATCGGGATGGAAAAATGATTGAAGCTTGATCTGAATCTTTCTTTTCTTTCTTTTCTCTTTTTCATCTTTCACAATAAATGATTGGCCTTTTCACTGCTCTTTCTATTATTCTCATGTGTGTTCCTTTATGCTTATGTTTGGTTTGCTATGAGATCTTGCTCCTGTGGGCTTGATCACCCCTCTTGATTGTTTCCATCTCATCTTGCTAGAATTGGTTTATTGGAACCCCTCTTTGTGCATTTTTGTCTAGTTTAGTGTGAGTTTGAAGCTAGTTGATTCTCACTAAATTTGGGGCTAAATGTATGTCAAAAAAGGGTCCTTTATATTTTTCACACTCGTTTGGGTCCTCCTTGTAGATTTTGCTTAATGATGCCCTGATTTGATATTTTAATGTGGTTAACACATTCACATTAGGTATTCGGCCCTTGTGAACTAATAAATTTTTTATGACGCCTTGCAAAAGTCTTGTGAACTATTTTAACACACTTTCACACTTTTCTAGGACCTTATCAGTCAATTAAGCTTACCCAACCCTTGTTTCAAAGTGTTGTAAAGTGTTGTAACACATTTTCATGATTTTCTTGGATTATCATTAATAATTGGGCTTTCTTATGTTTTAATTGGCCCCATTTTGCATCCATAGGCCTTATTTATGTGTTTTTTTGAGAATAATCTTGATAAATCCCTTTAAAGCATTTAAATCCTAAAATTTTCCTTAATTTCCTAGGGTGGGACTCATTTCCCATTATGGGTGAATGAGTCCCCTTAGGTGGGACTCATTCGTCTAGGGTGGTGAAAGAGTTCCCTTTAACTCAAAATTCAAATTTAATTCAAAATTGTGGGGGGTTTTTATTCTCCAAGATCTAAGGTCAGTCTGTGATGTTGTAATTTTCAGAATTATTTCATAATTAAGTATAAATACAAGGTTATTTCACACATTTCCATCCTAAAAAGCATTCAATAATAGCTCACATTCAAGTGATTTCACAAGAGATCATTAAGAATTCTTCAAATTTCTTCCATCATGTCAAATATTTTTTGCATCATGTTGTTTTAGAGCTAACAATTGTGGTGTAGCATTTCTGAGCATTATATTTAAGATCTATCAATATCAAGCTAGATTTCAATTCTACATCCATTAGAGCCACAACCTACATGTTTGCAACATTTTATTGCAAGGTTTTGGTGATTTGTAGCATAGTCCTTTATTCATTCATCATTCTCTTTCCATATTTCATTTAATTTCAAGGGTTTAATTACCAACAAAGGGTTTGACCAAGGAAAATGCCAATTCACTAACCCCACCACATTTTTCCCTCTCCTTATGTGTGATTTGTAGGGCCAGGTTGTAGATTTACCAATAAGTTAAGATTGCAAAAATTTTCATCAACTTGTCAAAGTCCTAGGAGAAGCTTGGAGAAGATCTATAGGCTACATTTTTGTAGTTTCAGGCCTGAATTTGAATCAAGAATAGAAGAGTAAACTGAGAGCTATATATTCCACTTTTTGAATTTTTGGAAAAGAAAAAGTGGTTATATTCACCATTAGTGGTGAAGGATTACCACCGTACAAGACTAAAAATGGATTTTGCAGATCCGAGTACCCTTTTGTTTGAAACTTGTTTTGGCACATTTGACCCAAAGCAGGACTAAGTTACCCAACTTGGTGTTTGAGTCCTAGTTGGGGGTATGTGCAGGATCATGATGGAAAAAACAGGCCCTTAAGTGGCAAAAAATTTAGAAAAATCAGAGTTAGAAAACTTGACGTAAAAAAATGAATAAGTTATCTATATTATTTAAAAAATATGTAAGAATAGAATCTATAGCAAATTGAATGCAGTTTCTAAACTACTAGATTTATTTTTAAAACAAAAAAATCTATTTAGTGAAAATTTAAAATTTTAATGCAGTAGTACTTAAATTTTAGGGAAAAAATAATAAGTAGGTGTCTGTCTGAACACCCTAATCACAATAAAATGATAATATTTTTTAATAATATTTTATACATAAGTAGAGGACTCATGTCTAGATGTGATACATATTTTTTTGTAATTTTTTTTTCCAAGTAAATAATTAATTATGAATTTTTTATTACAACTTTTCAAAAATATAAAAACTTGTATGTCGACCATCTTAACTTAGTCAAAACTTCATGAAATTCATTTTTTCTTTTTTAATCCTATATTATGTGAAGCATAGAATGTGATGCATGTTTTGAATTCCAAAAATGTGATATTTTTGAAAGTTATAGATGTTTTCAATCAACCTATCAATCAAGACTTCTCATAATTCAAATAGAAAATTAATAATTATTATTTATTAAATTCAAAGTAAAGCATAATTTATATTGGTGGAAAGATGAGAATCTCCTTTAAAACCCTTTTCATTTCATAAATTTTGGGTTAAAAAAAATTCGTCAGCCACATACCCTACAAATACCCATCATATCGCCACTTTTTGGCCCATCATGATCCTACACATACCCTTGGTCTAAAACATAGCTATTTCAAGATTCTAGAGATTCATTACATTTCTCTCTAGTTCCCAGGTGCACATTTCAAGTTTCACAAGTTTCTGTTATAGTTTGTTTGCATTCTTAAGCCCTTTTTGCATATCATGTTGTGTTTTCAAACATGATTTTTTCCAAGTTTATACATGGTGGTGAACCCCTCATTAGATTTCAGTCAATCCCTGGAACCTTCCATTTGTAATATTTCAATCTCCATTGCATTGAAATCTCAAGGGTTTTTTCTTGAGTGAAATGTGTGAGAAATAGGTATCTTTCTCCTTTTAGGTCCAAAACCCTAGGACTGAAAGAAATCATACCCCATTTTACACCATTTAATTTTAGTGAACATGTATATAGAGCATTGCAATTCTTATTTGGACTGCACTTTCATCCTATATTTAACATTGCATTGCATTTTGCATTTGGTATTTTGCATTCTAGGCTTTCAAAATTTGGATTAGCGAAATCCTAATTTAGCTTGCATTTTTGCATCTTAAATTCACTAAAAATCAATAAAAATTTTCATTTTCATCTTAGATTTGCATTAGAAAACTTAAAAATTATAGAACTCAATTAAAAATTTCTAATTTTTTTCAAAAATAATAGCATCTAGACTCATTCACCAGTTAGGGAAAATTAGTCCCTTTGCATATTTTTAATTGCATTTTCTATCATTTATAGTTTAGTTTATGAGTTCTTGATTATTGTTATTAGCTCTCTATTTTAGTTTGGAGATTTTTGTTTCATTTAATTTATTGCATCTAGTTTAATTCCATTCATCTTGTGCATTTCTTAAGATCAAAATTGCATTTACATTATTATTGCATAATTTAGAATCTAAAATTTACATTATGGATATGTTCTTTAAAAAGCTTTGGATGTCATTAAAGTCCTTAGTAGAATTTTCAAGTTTTTCCTTTGGAAATGACCCTAATGGCATTGAACTCACTCATGCTCCTTCAACTCCTAATGCATTTCCAACTCATGATGTTGGCATCATTGAAGAAGGTGATGAAAACATGAATAGGTTCCTAAATGATTGTCTTAACAAACTAGAAGCTAATGCATCCTTTTATCCACCCATTAAAAAACAAGATCTTCCTACAATTCCACCTCTTGAGATGTTTCGTTACTTACATCCTAAAACAAAAGTTAATCTAAGTTCCCTACACAAGGTGAACCTAGTTCCTCTACACAAGAAAACACTCAACCATATTATAATCACAAAGCTACAAGCACTCCCATCAACCCTGAAGAAACATATGGAAAAGGTTTCAAAATATTGAGCAAACAAGGATGTGACACAAAAATTGAACATGAAATTCACCAACTCTTAGAACATATACAAAATGATGAAAACACAAAGAGGATAGGCTATCAAGATTCCCCTCATAACACCAAGCCTCCTAGAGAATATCTAAGACTTCATGATAATGGTAAGATGATATTTGATTCCCCCACCTGATTGGATTATCCTTCTTCCTAGGGAGAAACTCTTAAATTATAACATCGACAAGGATGAAAGGATCCCCTTATGTTCTCTTCCTTCAACTAAAAATCATGAATCTAGCAAACACAAGAGGCCTTACAAGTTACAAAAACTAAAGTTTCCTCTTTTTCTACCACCTGAAAGTGAATGGAAGTTACAAATATTTTTAAACAAAGAGCTAATAACATTACCACATATGAATAGATTGGTTCTATATCCTAAAGATGCAAAAGTTCCACATTGTGCATATCATTGTATTCTCATATATAGTAATGATGAAGATTAGGAATTTCAATTAATATTGAAAAACTTTCACTTTGATGGTAATGATTGCTATCATATGAGTGATTAGCTTCATATTGCTTCACCCCTTGTCAAGCAATAGTTGTAGAATTTTCAATTCTCACTATTGCAAGACCTTTTGCATCACCCATCTCGGCTCATTCTTGCCTTGCACTCAGTGGGGGCAAGAAATTGATAGCCTTGTCCTAGTAATACATTTTTCATTGTCCCTTAGCTTTGTTTTTCACCTTCCACTTATACAGACTGAGATTGGGAGGCAGATGACCTACTCATAGGTTGACTCACATTTTCCTTACTAGTGTTTTTCATTTTCTTTTTCTTTTTCATTTTCTTTTCTATGATTGTATGAGTGTAAAGTGATTGCATCCCTCGTGATGTTTTGTTTGATGTTCTCTCTCTTTGTGATATTCCTCTATTTGTACCTTCATTCTTCTCCATGTCGTGCATTAATTTCTCCTTTTTATCTTTATTTGTTTCTTATGTTTTCCTTTTGGGGATGGCGGAAGGCATCAAGACATTCATGTTTCTTTCATGTTGACCCAAAAGGATTTTCCTTTTCTTTTCCTTTTTCATTTCATTTTCATGTGTTTTCCTTTTGGGGATGATACAAGGCATTGAGACATTCATGTCTCTTTCATGTTGACCCAAAAGATTTTCCTTTCTTTTGTGCCTTCTATCTTTTTGAATTGTCTTGTGTTTTCCTTTTGGGGATGATGCAAGGCATTGAGACACCCTACATCTCTTCCATGTTGATGCAAAAGGTTTTTCTTTTTTTTCCCTCTCTTTTTGTCATTCTTCCATTTCTATGTGTATTTGGGTGATGATGATAGTTCTAATCTCCTTTAAAAATATTTGCAGCAATGAACATATCGATCCCAAATCCATAGATCCCTTATGTTTTTTTTGTTTTAATTATAGGGGAAAACCCTCACTTTTCTTTTTCTTTTAAATGATGTAGCATTACTCAGAAATATATGACTTGGCATAGCGCTTTCCTAGTTGGCTCTCATGTCTTCTTTCTTGCATTTTTCATTTGCAACTTTAAAGTAATTTCACACAGTATGGTGTTAGAAATTCCTTTAAAGTGGGGGCATACGTTGACATTATTCTTATGCATTTTTCCTTTCCGTCAGTTCTTAGTGCAACCTTCTTGCTTCATACGATGTGTTTGCCACTTTTTGAATGACATTGGGTGTAGTTTCCTTCATAAGCATGATGTATCTTATCATATTACATTCCCCTTAGTGGATTGATGTGACACATTGCATCCCTTAAGTTGTAAATTTTATATTCTTTGATCGGTCCTCTCTTGGAGACATTAGGCACAATGTTCCCTAAGTTAAAGACCTCACATGAACTAATCAAGACTCCTTTGAACATTCTTTGCATGTTGCATTTTTCCATTGTTGTTATATGGCCACCTTGCATAATAAAACTTGCATGCCTATAGTGCAATCACGTTTGTTCATGAGCTCCAAGCACACAAAGTTTTCCTTGTCTCATGAAGCTTGAAAAGTAAATTTCTTTTTTGGCTTCTTATTAAAGTTATCTAGAGGTATAACTTTGGTATGTTTGAGTGGTAAGCCCAACCCGAGGCATGAATTTCCCCATAGCCACATGTATGTGTGTTAGTGCATACCAACTGTGAGTGTATGTTTCTCACCTTTTAGGACTTATCACCCGACGGACAACTAGGATTTTCGTCACCTTAGAGTGATTTTTTTTTCTAGACAAACAACCTAGATCTGATCCACACCAGGATGGAAAAATGGTTGAATCTTGATCTGATTCTTTCTTTTCTTTCTTTTGGATTTTTCATCTTTGGTAGTGTATGATTGACCTTTTCGCTGCTCTTTATATTATTCTCATGTTTGTTCCTTTGTGCTTATGTTTGGTTTGCTATGAGATCTTGATCTTGTGGGCTCGATCACCGCTCTTGATTGTTGACATCTTGTCTTTCTAGCATTGGTTCATTGGAATCTCTCTTGGTGCATGTTTGTCTACTTTAGTGTGATTTTGAATCAGGTTCATTCCCTCACTAAAGTGGGGTCTAAATGTAGTGTTGAAAAAGGGTCCTTCAACATTTTCACACTCATTTGGGTCCTCATTGATTTTGGCTTAGTGTTTCCTTGATTTAATGTTGTAATGTGGACAACACATTTACATTAGGTCTTGGGCCCTTGTGAACTAACAAAAATTTGATGTGCCTTGCAAAAGTGTTCTGAATAGTTGTAACACACTTTAACACTTTTCTAGGCTTTTCATTAATAATTGGGATTTCTTAAGCTTTAATCAACCCCATTTTGCATCCATAGGCCTTATTGATGTGTATTTTTTAGAATAATCCTCATAAATTTCATTTACAACATTTAAATCCTAAAACCCACCTTAATTTCCTAAGGTGGAACTCATTTTCCATTAGGGGGAATGAGTCTCCTTAGGTGGGACCCATTCACCCAAGGTGGTGAATGAGTCCCCTTTAACTCAAAATTCAAATTTAATTCAAAATTCTAGTGGGTTTTTCTTCTCCAAGATCTAAGGTCATCCTGTGATGTTATTTTGGGAATTATTGCATAATTTGAGTATAAATACAAGGTTCTTTCACTCATTTCCATCCTAACAAGCATTCAAGAATACCTAGCATTCAAATGAGTTCACAACAGATCATTGAGCATTCAAGAATTTTCAAGGGTATATTATCAAGCTTTGAAGAGTGTTCTTCAAATGTTTTCCATCATGTCAAGGATTGTTTGTATCATGTTGTTTTAGAGCTAACAGTTATGGTGTAGCATTTGTGAGAATTGTATTCAAGATCTATCAATATCAAGCTAGAGTTCATGTCTACATCCACTGTAGCCATTACTTACATGTTTGCAACATTCTATTGCAAGGGTTTGGTGAGTTGTAGCATTTTCCTTTGTTCATTCATCATTCTATTTCCATATTTCACTTCATTTGAAAGGTTTAATTACCAACATAGGGTTTGACCAAGGTAAGCCCCTATTCACTAACCCCACAATGTTATTCCCTCTTCTTGTGTGTGATTTGCAAGGCTAGGTTGTATATTTACCAAGAAGTTAAGATTGGAAAAGTTGTCATTATGTTGTCAAAGTAATTTAAAGTTGTCAAAGTCCTAGGAGAAGCTTGCAGAAGATCTACAAGCTAAATTCTATAGTTTCAGACCTAGATTTGAATCAGGAATATAAGAGAAAACTGAGAGCTACATATTCCACTTTTGAATTTTTAGAAAAGTAGAAGTGGACTGATTTTCCTTTAGTGGCAAATGAGCCCCATTGTACGGGCCTAAAAAGGGTTTTTGCAGATTTGAGTACCCTTTTGTCTAAAATTTGTTCTAACACATTTCACTCAAAGTAGGACCAGGTTGGCTAGCTTGGCGTATGAGTCCCAGTTGGCCTAAAAATCAGCAATTTTAGAATTCCAAAGATCCATTCCATCTCTCTCTAGTTTCTAGGTTCACATTTTCAGTTTCATAAGTTTTTGTTACAATTTGTTTGCATTCTTAAGCCTTTTTGCATATCATGTTGTGTTTTTAAACATTTTATTTTCCAATTTTATACTTGGTGGTGAGCCCCTCATTATATTTCAATCAATCCCTAGAACCTTCCATTCATTAGATTTCAATCTCCTTTACATTGAAATCTCAAGGGTTTGTTCTTGAGTGAAGTGTGTAAGAAGTAGGTATCTTTCTCCTTTTAGGTCCAAAACCATAGAAGTGAAAGAAAGTATACCCCACTTTTCACCATTTCATTTACAAATTAATCTTAAGATATGTATAAATATAAGGTCATTTCACTAAGTTCATTGTAGAATATTTTCAAGTAATCAAGTAATTTGCACAAGAGCATTATAGAGGCATTTAAGAGCAATTTCAAGGAACTCAATGGAATATTTAAAGAAGAATAGTGCAATAGTAAATATTTTATTGTCATATCAAATATGCATTGCATCATGCATATTGTTTGAGATAATCTTGTTCTATAGGGTTCAAGATAAACCAAGCATATTAAAAGGCAGTATTTCATATCAAGTTTAATAATCAAGATCTGCATTCATTGAGGCCACTTCATGCTAGTTTGTATATTTACACTCTAAGGTTTCAATTGAGGTTTGGAGAGATGTTACATATTATTGTTAATTCATCATTCCTTTCATGCTTTTATTCATTTCAAGGTTTAATTACCAAAATGGTGTTTGACCAAGGTAAACTCCATTTTCCTAACAAACAATATTTTTCTCTCTTTGATGTGTGATTGCATATTTTAGGTTGAAGATCAATTGAAGAGAAAAAATGAAGAAAGTTGCAAAGTTGTCAAAGTTGCAAGAAAAGCTGTCAAATCACCAATAATGAGCTACAAGATTTATTTTCAGCTTTCTGATAGTGATCAACTTAAATTTGGTAGTCCAAACATAGAACAAAACCCAAAAATTGATTTTTCAGTAGCCCTAGCTAGGACCCATTTGTGATAGGGTGAATGCATCCTTAGTGACGTATAAAAAAGAACTTTTGGTGAAAGGTGCACAAAATTTGACCTTTTCTAGATCTACCTTTTGATTTTCAGTTGGGTTAGATTTGGTTAATGTTTCTCATTTGCATATTATAACACACATTTTGCGTGAAATTAGGGAAAATAAGTAAATCATTATACTCCATTTTGAAATCCCCCTATTTTCTTTATTTTACTATGATGTTAAAATTTTGAGGAAGATATTCATGCTAGATTAATAAGATGTATTACAAGAACCCGTCTCTCTTTATGCCCTACCCATATAGTTAGGTCCAAATGATAGAAATTGTAGTAGAATGTCTCTAAAATGTATTTTATATTGATCTACCTAATATAATTGTAAATAAAATATATATATGTGAATCCATTAAATACATCATAAATTTTAGTATTTTTTGTGGGAAGATGAGGTGGAGGTGGAAGATTAATTGTATTAGGAAATAGGTTTTTATTTTTTTAATTTCATCAAGTGTCATGGGTATGTATAGTATTTTAATAATTTAGTGTATGGAGAGATATATGACCTATGATTTAATACTAAAGTGAGGTGTATAGTTGATAATATATTTTTAATTTTAGAAGGATCATTTTGAGGAAGAGGAGTGGGATTTTAATTAGACATTTATAAAAAATCCATTGGTATGATTTAAAACATGCAAAATAGGTTGTAAACGATTAAAATAAGAAATGATGGTAGAGCGGCTATGTGATTAAGGGATGGATAGAATATATTGGGGAATAGACCTAGTAACTAATAAAAATATTTATGATATAATACATATGAATGAAATGAAATAATTATTCCATCATAAAAAATTAGAAATAGATGTATCACTACACTAATCCATAAGAATCATATAATATTGTTCATTAATATGCACATTATTTATATTCAACAATGTAGACAATATTATATATCTATAGAGGGAAGAATAAGACAACTAACTAATTGTGCATTCATTATTAAGGATGATAAATAACTGAATCTTTATAATTAATTACCTCAAATATATTATCTATGCAAGTTTCAACACTATTTTGTTTTTAGTGCATTTATTATGAACACCGTATTTAGTCTATGGTATAAGGAATGGGGTTGAAGAGGGATAGGATTATGGTTATGAGTAAATTATGAGGTCAAACTTTTTTAGGAATTATTTCATTTGTTTTTCACTTTGCAGTAACATAATTTTGTAATGAGAATGAACTAATCCATGATATAACAACATAGAAGCATGATGAGCGATACATAGCTTGATTGATTCCTATAGGCTTATAATATGAATAATATGAAATAATTTATAACCTCAATATAAATTATTTTGTAGTTAAAACTAATTGGAGTATTTCTAATATTTTTTTCTATAGAGAAAATAAATGTGTAGATTGCAAGAACTCTTGCAATTATTTTTCACCTTTCCATCATCATAATAGAGGTGTACCTTCCCATGGAAACAAATATTATACAAAATTTGTAAATAATAAACACCTCTTCACCATGATAAGCTTAGTAATATGAGAATAATTCCTTATGGGGATTCATCTAGTAAGGGAAGCTTGAATCAATCAACCATGAGTAATCACTAGTAATATTAATAGAAACATATAAATAATTATTACCACAATCATTTGAATAATATTTAGAGGATGCATTTTTAAAATTACAATTATTTATATACTCCTTAACATGTCCATATTTACTATAGTCTTAGAAACTTCATTATGTTCTTCCTAGGGATATTTGAATATCATCTTGACTTGGATCTATTTGAATAATTTTATCATTACTATTTAGACCCACTAGTATCAATGAACATTCCATTAATATACAAGGAATCCATTTATCCTTTCACCATTATTTTCCTCCTAATTTCTTCACTAATAAATTTTATAATAGGGGTATCCATATTTAGCTCTATAGAACCCCCATTAATATATATTATCTAGTTGTCCCAAGATTTAGGAAAGGAATATATATATCAACAATGAAAATTTACCCTCTATATCAATGGTAACACCTACTAAACCTAGAAACCCCATTTTAAAATTAAAATTATTCAAGTCCTTAGTAATCAACGCATTCTCACTTTTAATATAATGATATTTTATGATATAATTATTTTTTAGACTTTTATTGTAACAAATATCGCCCAATGTGGAGCTAGATGAGGAGAATAAGGGTCTAGAGGAGGAGGTTTTAGAGAAGAAGAGAGCTAAGCAGGAGCCCTTGAAGGTAAATCCCCTCTTTCAGGACTTTTCTGACCTCAATGATGATTCTACCTCTATGTTTGATTTGTTAGAAATGGTTAGGTCTAGGGCCACTAGAAATTTTAAGTTAGCTAAGTGGAATCTTTGAGAGTAATAAGATTAACATTAAAATTAGAGGTTTGAAGGAGAATCTGAAGAATGTTTTGAAGGGTGTGGTTTCAAACTTTCTAATTGACAAAATTATGGACCTTGAAGGTTATTTCCATGATTTCAAATCTCTGTCTAAAGATAGATTGGATTATTTGGAAGCCAAGATTTTGGGAACGAATGCAAACATAAAAAATATTCTTTAGGCATGTCACATCTCTATGAAGAATAGTGTGGACTCCTTGGAAGTCCTTTCCAAAAATATAAGTGAGCTCAGGGAGGATCATTTATTTTTCTTCAAGCTTATGGAGAAAGAGCACCTAGTTAAAGGTAAAGGTAAAAAGGGTGCTAAAGATGATGAAAAAGGCCTTGCTGTTAGGTAGTTAGCTAATTGGGAAAAAGTACTTTGATGCTGAGAAGAAGGAGATGCTAGACACGATCAAAAAACACAGAAGCTAGGAGCTTGAGGTGGCCAACACCTTGAGCAATTTGAATTAGTGTTTTTTCTTCTTCTTTGTTAGTTTTTGTTTCTTGTTGGGTGTCGCTTTATTTCCTATTTTTTTTTTTTTTTGAAGGTATTGGGTTTTTTTGTTAGCTTATTGTCTTATCTTTCATTCAACACCCTTTTTTGTCATGTGTTTTGGCTTTTGGGTTGCTACTGGTGTTGTTCTAAATTACTTTTTTAGCACTTTGTATCTTTTATTGTAAAGGGTTTTGGGTCCCTTCAAAACCTATTTTCCCCATATAATCAGAACAAATATCACCTATCATTTTCCACAATATATTTTTAGTATCCTCCTTAGGGTTATCTGCATGATCATCATGGAAAAAATAGGCCCTTAATTGGCAAAAAAATTAGAAAAATTAGAGTTAGGCAACTTGATGTAAAAATTTGAATAAGTTATCTATATTATTTCAAAAATATGTAAGAATAGAATCTGTAGAAAATTGAATGTAGTTTCTAAACTACTAGGTTTGTTTAAAATAAAAAAATCTATTTGGTAAAATTTTGAAATTTCAATTCAATAGTACTTAAATTTGGAAAAAATAAGTAGGTGTCTTTCTAACCACCCTAACCACAATAAAATGATAATATTTTTTTATAAGATTTTAGATATAAGTAGAGGAATCATGTCCTGATGTGATGCATTTTTTTTTTGTAATTTTTTTCCAAGTAAATAATTAATTATGAATTTTTGATTACAACTTTTAAAAAATATAAAAAACTTGTATGTCTGACCACCTTAACTTGGTCAAAACTTCGTGAAATTTAATTTTTCCTTTTATAATCTTATAGTATACAAAGCATAGAATGTGACACATATTTTAGATTCAAAAAATGTGATACTATTTGAAAGCTATATTGATGGAAAGTGAAGAATCTCCTTTAAAAACCCTTTTCATTTCATCAATTTTGGGTAAAAAAAATGTCATCAGCCACATACCCATCATATTGCCACTTTTTGGACCATCATGATCCTGCACATACCCATAAAGACATTCAAGATGATAAAATCTAACAAAAAACAAAATTATTCCCTATTCCTTTTTGTCCAAATTCTTTTAGTATTCATCAATAATTCTAGTAAGCATTCATTCTTTCTATGTGTTGGGAGATGTAGTTTGATACTCATGTCATCTTGCGATACACCATTCATCATGGATCTTGGATTTTATAACTCTCTTTCTAATATAATTGATAATCAACCCTTTTATGGATCATAACCTATATACCTCATTTCCAATGACTTCCTTGTAAACCTACAACCAATGTGCATGATGTTATTCATATCCCACAAGAAAACATAAAAAAAGAATGGATGAAGGTCTAGAAAAGTTACAAGACTTTGTGCATAATGAAAACATGGACACTAGTATCATTCCTACTTTAGATAATCTACTAAAAATGATTGAAACCAAACATGGAAGGGAGATTATGTGATGTATAGGTCATCTTGTAAATAATAACATGTCTACCATTAATAGTTGTGCTCAAGCTTTGGGGTATACTCAAATCCAAGGTTGAAATTCCATCCCCCCTACCACAATCCCCATCTCTATTCCTACATACACTAGTACTCATGTTATTACAACCATTCGTCCTAATAGGAATCTCAACACTTCCTTAGGTATTTCTGCTTGGAATCCTTTTATATTTGTGCATTTAAATCTCATATCTCCTCAACCATCTCCCCTTACAAACCTACACTTCACTTTTACTCCACAAACATACACCACTCCACCTTATTCCCCCCCATCTTGCAATACCAAAAATGATCCAATCCAAAATATGATATCCATTCAACAACAAATCACAACCCCAAATCAAAAAAACCATGGCCAACCTTCACAATACATAAAAAAAAATTCATTACCCTTGGAGATATTGAGAACACAAATTACACAAGGTATATAGGTTCCTAGATTTGAGAAATATGATGAGATAGGAGAACTTATTAGCCATGTTTCCAGTTACATAGCCCTATGTAGTGATTTCATTTTTGAAGATAAGCTCTTGGCCAAACTCTTTCTTGAATCCTTGAAAGATACTCCTTTAGAGTATTTTTTCTCCTTACCACATAATTAGGATCATTTATTCAATGAACTTATTGATACCTTTTACAACCACTTACAAATTCATATGGGTTCCAACATGACTTTATTTGACTTGATGAAATGTAAACAAAAGGACGATGAGAAAGTCATTGATTTCATAGTGTGATATCAAATTCTTTATTCAAAATTAAACATTAAGATTCCTAATGTCGACCTTCAAAGAATGTTTATTTCCAATTTTCAAGACAAAATTCAAACAAAAATTGAAATGATGAGATTTCCCTCCTTCACATAGTTATGCACAACCCTTCATGATTACCGAAATTCTGTTAGTAGTCATGACATGAAAAATACATCTAGCCATCTTGAAATGTTTGCATCTACAACTCAAAATAGTTACCAACCTTTCAAAAAATAGAATAGGGGATTTTTACAACTTAATTCCCCTCAACCAAATCTACAAGATGATAACCAAGTGGTTGTTATAAAGACAAAAAATCCCTTTTCCTTTGGGGATAGGAATAGAAAATTTACCCCTCTACCTGACACCCTTCATAATATCATGCTACAACTCTTGAAAAAGAAAATGATTTCCTTATCTCCTATCAATTCTACTCTTGATCCTAATAAACCATTACCCTGAAACTATAGATCAAATTTTTATTTCCATTTCCACCAAAAAAATGGACATGACACAGAACATTGTAAGAGTCTTAAACATCTTGTGCGAGACCTCATTGATTCTAATCGACTTCAAATTGGAGGTGTGAACAATCTAGGTAATAATTTTGTAGCTCCTCCGAACCAAAATTTATAAATTTTTACCAAACCCATAAAACACTATTTAATTTCTTAGAGCTAGTGAAACAAAGAAACACGTAATGAATGTTGACACAGATGATGAACACAAAAAGGATGACAATGAGGAAAAAAATATTAAATTAGTGTCATTTATTGGAGCTAAACCTTGCAAGGGTCAAACTAAAATGCCCCTTGACATTTCTTTCTCAAAAAATGACATAATCAAACATGCACATCATTGTCCTCTTTACATAGCTAGAAGAATCAATGATAAGCCTACTAATGGGATATTAATTGATCATTTTTGTGTATAGATCATTACAACTAAATAATTCTTATTTTTGCATGAACTCTATCAAGATACAAATGAAAGTCGAAACCAAGGATCAAAATGCATAATGGTTTTGCTTTCCCTACAATTGGCTTGATAAATATCCCTCTAAAAGTTGGTCTAAAAACATTAAGTGTCTAATTCACCATCATTCCCATGTTGGATCTATTTTATGTGAAGTTAGGCTATCCATGGCTTTTCTCCATGAATGTTGTCCCATTTATTGTGCATAGATGTCTAAAATTTCCCTTTGGAAATTAAATATTTAATGTGCACCATAGTGGCTTTAATCTTGTGTCTTCTCATGAGAACTTTTCATTGAATTTATTTTGGCCCAAGCCTATTGAACCTATTACACACCATGAAGACTTCTTTTTTGAATCGTACCAAAATTTTAAGGCAAAGCGTATAATAGAGTTTTCCCTTAAAAATATGTGTCAACCCATGATTGATCCACCCATCCTTGATGACACCATGATTAAACCAAAAGCCCTTCCAAATATCCAAGAGTATTCTTTTACAAATCCTACTACTATTTCCTATAGGAGACCATGAGACAATCAAAACAATCTTGTTGTCCCTCCTAAAATCAAACATTTTTATAAAGCCAAAGAGAAAGTGGTTGAACAACCTACCATGGTTCCTTTTGTTCCTCTTGTTGGATCAAAATGATCTATTGAGAGGGGGGGAATCAATAGATATTGAAATTTTTATCTCCCAGTATATTCAATCCATAATGATTGTGTGAATTCAAATTGCGTAGATGAACAATTACCAAGAAAACACAAGAGAGATAGAGAAAATATATTTAGCCAACACATAACACCAAATGTATGTAAAAAACCCAAGGTTGGGAAAAACCACAGTGAGAAATGTTGCTAGGATCTACTATCCTAATCTAGCCTCACAATCTTGAAACTCAGTTACAATAATTTAAGGGAACCAGCCCTATGGAGACACCAATCCCTTGGTTTTAGGAGCACCCAATCCAAGGAAGCACTCACTCCCTAAAATAAGCTTCTACCCAATTATATTTTGGTACCCACCAATCCGATTTACAATGCTCAATGTTATAATTATAATAATAGAACTTCTATATTGCAAATTATTTGCAACTGCATTTACATGTATGTTTCCCAATCTGCAACACTCCTAATCTACACCTCTTTAATGATCCCACATTCACCTTGTTCTCTCCATATATTTATTACTCAACACCACATCCCCTTTTTTAGAAATACACTAGGTTGAATGAGTGGAACCCAAAAAAAGCACAAACTAGATTAGAATTTTTTATTTTTGCTTGGTTCAACTTGTTTAGATATAGTGCATTTTCTTCCCATGATCTCACTCTTTGCACTTAGCCTCCTTCACTCTTCTTTCTCATGCTCACACCATATGATTACACACCTCTTTTCTTTTCTAACTAGTCGATGATATCTCGAGCAATGTACCACTAATAGACAACAACTTCATACAATGATACTATCTTTGAAAGTCTTCTAAGATTGGAAAATTATAATCTCAAAATTAGATACACATTTAATGTAATATTCTATGCATAAGATTTGAAATAAAACTAAATATGCTTAGCACTTTGTTCCACCATTCTACAACTCAAATCACCAATTAAATCTATTTTTGGGGTAGATATATGAAATGATTTCATTCTTCTAGTCGACAACCAGTCAAAAACTGCCTTCATGAACATAACTTTTTGAAACCATTGTCTTCAAATTTTGATCATTGATCTTGTCAATTTTCACCATGAAACAAGATTCTCAATTCATCATCACTCTTTGAAACACAACCATCATATGAGTCTTCTTTCAAAATAAGCATCGTCGATATTTTTCTATAACACATTACTATATCGTGTTGAGTCACCTTGGGGTCAAGCTAATAAATGTCATTCTCATCAATAAGTTTCCTTCCACATATGTATCCATGTCATCTCCATGCAATTAAAAACAAGGATGTGAATTTCCAAAATGATCAATCAAACATCGCCACTTGTCATTACACATCACCAACTATTATTTGTTATTTCCCAATTGGGTCCTGCCAAGTGATTGCCATGCATTTCCATGTCGAAGCAACATCAAAGGGGATTCCATTGATATTCACCTTTTTCTTTAAGAAGGTTCCTAATGTAATTTCAAAGGGACCAGGCCAATGGTCTCTTCAAAGTCCACTAGTCACTTTGATGAAGATTCATTGGTATGTCAAGGAGACACCAAAATGCCTCTCTCTGAATTATCATTTTCTCATCGATAGATCTGCCATTCTTCATATACCACAACATATCATCTATGAAATCTCGAAACATCACCAATCCTTGCCACATGTACATAGCTGATGTCATCACCAGGACCCACTGACATAAAATCTCCACCATTGATCACACCAACATTGTTATTTCGAAGAGAATAAATCCTACTCTCTCTGAAAACAAGTTGTCATCCCAACCACTTCACAACAAGAATGTGAAGAGATTTCCACATCGAAGGGACCGATAAACTAGTCACACTGAGTTCACATAATGTCACTTTTGTGAATTCCACAAACTATGACAACTGCACATCAATATATCAAGGGGACTCCTACTTAACTCCTGACATTTGACCATCACCTCAAAGAAAATACATTGAAACCACTAACCAAAAGACTAGACACATGGGGCTAGTCACTGAACGAATGGAATAGGCTTAAGTTATCACTTAAGCTGCCTACAGTTTCCAAACACAAGTCATCAACAAAATGAAATTATGTCAGATGACCATGACTACAACCATAGGCTTTAAGTGATAAACCCTAGCATCACCCAGGAGTAGAAATAATTCATTCTAAGATTTTGAATCTGAAAGGCACATTTCTGGAAATATCTCAAAGATCCCATCATACATTTAATTTCAAATCCTCAAAAATTCTTACCTTTTAACATCAATGACAATAATATGCTAAGAATCTCCCTCTTTGTGATCACAAATGGAAAAGATATGAATTCTCATACAAAGTATGACATTGAAGCTCTATACCAATTATATTATTCACACAACTCCCCTCCTCTCTACTCAACATTCTCTTATTTTGAACATTTTCATCATATCTCCCCCTTTGACATCAATGGAAAAGGGTTAGACTACATATACCCCCTTGAGACTACACTCCCCTTTTTACAAATAATACAAAGAGAAAGGGGGAATTTGAAACTCCACAACCATCAAGTCATTAGAAATTTTTAAAAAAAGAGTTACCTGACATGATCATGCTACCATTTTCCAAGGTTAAATAATAGTCAATGATGCTCCCCCTATAGTTATGTCATATCACTTATGCTTAGTGGTATTATGTGGAAGAGATTACTCCCAACTTCTCTCTCGGGTATTCAAATTGCTCTGTGGAAAGAGGCTTGGTGAATATATCATCCACTTGTTCCTTTGTACAAACATACTCCATGTTGACTTCCTTATCTTCGACCTTCTATTTGATGAAATGATATTTAATTAAAATATGTTTGGTTCTGCAATGCATCACTAGATTCTTTGAGATGTTGATGGCACTTGAATTATCACAAAGAATAGAAATAGGATATTTGTAGTTCACTTTTTATATCGTTTAAGGTTTTTTCCATCCATAATACTTGAGTATAGCATGCAGCTACTGCAACATATTCTTCTTTTGTTGTAGGAGTAATAGAATCTTGCTTCTTACTCATTAATGACACTAATCTATTTCCTAGAAAGAAGGATCATCCAATAGTTCTTTTTTTGTCATATGCACTTCCATCCCAATCAAAATCCACATATGTAGTCAAGATAAAATATTTTCCTTTTAGGTACCAGATTCCATAATCAATAGTTTTTTTGATATATTTGAACATCCACTTTATTGTATTAACATGAGACTCTTTCAGTGCAACCTGAAATCTCACAAACAAGCACACTGCTTGCATAATGTTTGCTCTTGATATAGTTAAGTATAGAAAGCTTCCTATCATATATCTATATAGAGCCTAATTTTATTTAGGTGACTCATCTAACTTACTCAATTTAGAACTAGTTATAATAGGGGTACTAACTATTCTACTATCTTCCATGCCAAACTTCTTGAGAATTTCCTTAGCATACTTAGTTTGAGATATGAATATTCCATTATCATTTTACACAAATTGTAAACCAAGGAATAATGACAACTCTCCTAACATGGATATTTCAAATTCATCTTGCATATGTATAGAAAATGCTTAACACATTTTATCATTTCTACCTCCAAAAATTATTTCATCTACATAAACTACAACAACAATCATGTGCTCACCTTCTGATTTGAAATATAAATTGCTATTTGCATGCCCCATTTTGAAACCTTGTTTCTATAGAAACTGGTCTAATCTAGAATACCATGCTCTAGGTGCTTGCTTTAGACCATATAATTCCTTCCTCAATCTACAAACACAATCTTCTTCTTTTGAAAGTTGAAAACCTTTTGGTTGCTTAATGTAGAATTCCTCTTCAAGGTTTCCATTTAGAAATGCAGATTTAACATCCATTTGATATACCTTGAATCCCTTGTAAAATTAAAAGGAAAGAAACATTCTATTGGCCTCTAACCTTCCAACAGGTGCAAATTTTTCTTCAAAGCTAATTCCTTCAACTTGTGCATATCCTTTGCACAATAACCTTTCCTTATTTCTAACAATAGCTCCCTCTTCATTTAACTTGTTTGTCACTATTGATTTGGTGCCAATTATGTTTTCTCTTGATGGTCTAGGAACTAACTCCCATGTCTTGTTGTTCTTAATCTAGGTGAGTTCCTCTTCCATGGCTTTTATCCACTTCTCATCTTTGCAGGCTTTATTGAATTTCTTTGGTTCAATCTGAGATAAGAGACGGAAATTCACTTGTTCCTTGCTTCTTTCTATTCTTCTCCTTGTCTAAACACCTTTGTTCTTGTCACAAATAATCTAATATTTAGGATGATTCTTTTAAAAATATTTTGTAGGGGATTGTTTAACTTCCTCCTCATCCGAGCTTCATCTTATTCCTCTTCTTCAACTATTGCACCAATATCATCATAATTTTATTCAACCTCAACATTATTTCTGCTATTCTTACTTTGACATATATTCTCATCAACCTTGACATTTAAAATTTCCACAATATTGTGTAGCCTTTTGTTGGAACACTTGTAAGCTTTACTTTGAGTGGAATATCCTAAGAATATCCCCAAGTCTTCATCTTCTCTTTTTATATAGCATTTTCTGCCAAACACCCTAAAGTACTTGATTGATGCAAGCTTACCGTAGGATATGAAGTTCTCCCACTATTTTCTCTTAGCATTTCTCTATTATAAATATATATAGTAGTATGAATTACTTCCTTCCAAAAAGTATTTGCCAAATTTTCCCCATTTAACATGTCTCTTTCCATTTGCTTCACAATCTTATTTCTTCTTTCTACAACACCATTTTTCTGAGGTGTTCTTGGTGCTGAATATTGACATTTAATTCCATGATTATTGAAAGGTGGAAATTTTTCATTGCTTATGGTTTAAAGCACATAGAGAAACAACCTTCTTAACTCTCATCAAGGAAAACCTAGACATCTCAATCCAAGGATGACATAGGAGAAAGAGATCATACAATACAATGTCCTAGGGTCTAACTAGAAACTAAAGAGGGGTTCACCACCAAGCTAGTGCTTGGAAAGACTAAAGAAATGTAAGACCTAATGTTTAAATCTAGTGAAATGTAAAAATTCACTAAATGACCTAAAAATGCATGCAAATCATAACAAAAAGCTAATAGAGTAGAGGTGTGCACCTAGAAATCTATAGGAACTTGAATGAAGACTTGAAATGATGAAAACATTGAGATTAATGTCTATTGGTACTCATATGAAAAACTAGGTGATTTAGTATAAGATTAGGGTATGTGAGTAGGAACAAAAATATGCCAGAGATAAGTTTAGAACTCCTGAGAACTACAAATCTAATTATACTGGACTCATACACTAGAAGTGGCATATCAATCTAGTTTGAATTTTCTAGAAAATAAAAACTTGAATCTACTCTTCAATCCTTGCTCTACCTTCTTGACTTGGTTTCTAGATTTGAATGTGAAGTTTCTACTCTATGGATGTTCTCCAATGATCTTGTCAGAAAGGTGACAACTTGAATGGCTTTGCAACTTCAACAACTTGTTTCCAATCTTTCTCCTTAGAAGTTCTACAACCTATATTTTCAAATCACACACGAGAGAGGGAAAATGTGTTTTTGTTAGGGGAAAGGGGTTTTCCTTAGTCAAACCCCATCTTGGTAATTGTGAAACATTTTTTCTTTACCTTAGTCTTTTTAATCTTTAGCTTCTTTCATTTATGGCTTCAAAGATGTCCAATTTTATACAAGGTCAGTTGGAAAGATGGGTGATGCACCATAAAGTGGTTGAATGAATTTCTTTTATCAATTTACTTTCAGAGGAGGGCCCGAGACACAAGTCAGCTTGGTGGAAGTTTTCTCCAAAGTATTTTTTGGAAAAAATAAGGTCCCCACCCTCATGATGCATCATCTCTTTACTGTAGGAGGAACGCGCCTCTTATGAGATGATATATTTTGGGAGTCTGTCAGATCTTGGTTTCCTTTCTTTCTCTTGTTTTTTGAGATGGGAGCTTTGAGTCAGTGCCTTTGGATGGTGGGATTGGTCAATAGGACCCTTTCTCTAGATTATTTTTAATATTTGATCATTTACAAGCCTCTATCTTTGTTAAATATCTAAAGGGAATTAATGCAACAACTAAGAATTAATGAGCAAAGATCATTGTGACCTAACTAAGGATCTACGATCAGATTGTAAGCTATCAAGCATCAATATCTGGTAGAAATTACTACTGTGTTGAGGTGGTGTTTTCTTCTGTTGATGATTATATAAGGAGGGAAATGGCACAATCAGGGGTTGGATTTCAAGTTACATTTTCTTTGTTTAAAAGAAAAGTTTATTTAGCTTTCTTAGGGTTTTAGAATTATTTTCAGAAGTAAAATTGCAGAAATAGTTTTTTTTGGCATGTTATATCTATTAAGGTTTAAAATATTATCATATTGGCATCCAAACTCTATTTCAAAGTTGATTTGATATTAAAAAGCACAAACTATTGAGGAGAAATTGTTGAGAATTTGCATGTATGGCCTTTTTCAAGCTTTCTTTCTTTATATTATCATTTGGAATGAAAAACTGTGTGTTGCAAGCTAAATCTGAATAGTTTAAGTATCATATTTCCATGTTGTATGCTTGTATGGTAGAGTGGTAGCTTAAGAAAACTAGACTATGTCATTAGACTTCTCTATTTTTCTGAAAGTTGTTTTTTCGTGCTATGTTGTAGTAGGAGGAAGATTTCATGTAATTTCTAAGATATTGTTGTGTTACTCATAAGAAATATTTATGTTTGATCAGACCTTAATGAACACTACCTGTAGAAAGATTTGTAAGTCTACACTATTCTTGAAGATAGCCTTTTTTGTTCATTCTCTCTCTAAAAAAGAAGGATTGTGTCATTCTGTGTTGATAGCCTTTGTTGTTTGTTCTCTTTCCAACAATGAAGTGTTATGGTGTTCTATGTCTAATTATATCACTCATAGGAATGATTTGGGTTTGAAATGTTGTAAAATATTTGGTGCATCACCTTTTATGTTTTATTTTTACATTTCCTTCTCCCCTTATCTGCAAACCCCAAAGAAGAGTCAACTTTCTATAAAAATATTGGAGGTATTCAGTGAGATACAATTTTTCCCCCACTCGTTGAATTTATCATAAGACTATCAGAGAGGCACAAGCTTTGATGATCAACAGTTCTTTTTCTAGCATGCTCGTGGGGACAAAAAATTTTCCAAACTCCTAAGTAGAAGTTAGAAATATTTCTTGAATTAGGCTAAGGAACGAAACTAAAAGTTTCATGCCCAGAGTCCAAATAAGAACATCTTCAAGAGGTCACTTCCAATAGTATGAGTTTCCTACTTGAACACCTAGAAGGAGAAGACTTACAGGTTTGTATCACCTTTGAGGAGTAATAGAGAGAGAAGTGACAGCCTAGTATTCAGAGCCTTATCTACTCCACCCAAACATCTAGAGTAGAGAAATGATCCCAGGCTAGAACAATTTGGTAGAAGAGGAGAACATATGGTATTTCCCATGCAATGATAGTCATTTTTGCTGAAATTTTCCTAGGGGAAATATGCAACAAAAGAAAGTGGAACAAAGAAGAAAAGGTGTGCCCCTAAGTACAGATGAATATGAATCTTCTAAAATGAAGAATGATCATTTTAGATCACAAATGCAAGGATATCCCTAGAATAGGAGCAAGATATTGCACCTAATCAAGCATTTTTATCATGGATGGAGGAAGAAGACATGGTAATTGCAAACAAAGCTCCAATGACTAGTGTTTTGCAAGTATATTTAGACTACAACACAAGGTCTAAAAGAAGGCTCATAGGATAATACATGAAACAACCTCTGCCACGACATCAGCCATGTCAACTGCTACTACAAGAGAAGCAGTTTCCACCACCTATCACATGGCCTATCTCGCACCTACATAATCTACCATTGCTTGAGAAAGAGACAAGTGAAACACCAAGCCCAGTCTCCTTGGAATGTTTTCCTTTGAAAATGAGGGAAAAACCATTGTTTAAGCCCAAGGCCCAAATAGTCAGGACATTCACCATAGTGGAGCAATTGAAGAAGATGCCTTCCAATGTATCATTGTGGGATGTCATATCCATTCTTGAACAAAATACTCTACTTTAGGAAGCATTAAAGAAAGAAGAGAAAATACCTCAGATGGGAGTAGCTTTGATATGATATCAAAGAAAAGACAAGGTACCCGCGTTGGAACATCAAGTGGAAAAAGATGGAGTGTATGCAAAAAATGTGGACAACACAAAGGAGAAAAAGGTAAGAAAACCAAATCCCACACATTTATTTTTAACACTTAATGTAGGAGATAAGCTTTTCCATAATAATATGATCGATTTGAGAGCCAGTACAACTATCATTGCCAAAACAAGTGGTAGATGCTTTGAATCTTAAGTATGTGCCCCTTGAAAAAGGAATCATGCAATTGGACAGGAGGAAGGTTCTAGCCGTTGGTCAAATAAAAAACCTATCTATAACCCTTTTCTCCTACCAAAGCCAAACAATCATGTAGGAAGTAGTCGTGATAGAAATTCCTTCCATTTTTCATAATGTGTCTTTCAAGATATTTCACCATGAAGCTCGGTGCATACTTGGAACTTGACTGGTCCCACTTGATATTGAGAACTAAGCATAGGGTGTAGATGAAGATTCTTTCTGAATCTTTACATCCCAAACACATTGTGGACAATGCAGTCCTATGATTTGAAGACAAACATACTTCCATCTCTCAACAAGAGAAATATTGCATAGAAATGCTAGAAGATGAAGAGGATACAAGCGAGTAGAATCCTACGGAAGAAGTGTTTCTCAATCAATTCATTTATTCCAATCCATTCAAAAAATTCCATGTGACAAGGATAGACACCTTGAAAGTGATCAATTCTTTCTAAAACTAGTGAAATATTAGGAGAAATCTGATGACCCATTTGATAATCATCTATAAACCCTATATGTTGATGGTGTGAACTGTAAATCCAACTTTAGAGTGGGTGTTTGATTATTATCTTTGATGGGATATAAAACTCTCAAAGCTTACCATTTTTTGTTGTCATGCTCGAATAATGATGTTGAATATTAGGCCTTGGTCCATGGCCTAATCCTTCCACAAAGAATGGGTATAAAGAGAGTGCAAACTTTTGGAGATTCAACACTAGTGGTGAGCCAAGTCTGTAGTCAGGAAACTATAAAGAACACTCAAATGAAGTCATATAGACATCAGATTTGGGACCTGATCGAGAGTTTCAAAGTCATAAACATACAAGCTATTCCTCGATCTCTAAATAGTGTAGCTGATAATATGGCATCTGTCGGGTCACAATTTGAACTAGTTTTTGATTCAACCAAGCAAAATGTAGTGCAATTTATCGTCTAATCCTCAATTCCCAACAATGACAAAATTGGCAAGTTTTTGATGATGACAGTTAGATTTCTACCTTCATACAAAAGGGAGGAATGGTTCTTGACTATTTTCCACTAGTAGTAGAATTTCCCGAAGGTAAGGTCATCTAATTAAAACAAAATAAACTTCTAAGAGGTTTGATTTCCCTCGATAACCTTTTCAACTATGAAGATGCAAGAAATGGAAAGAGAAGGTTCACTATAGATGAAAGAGATTACGAAGAGCTTGATTTTGGAAGCGGTAGAAAGTTGAAAGTCAGAAAGGAGGTCCCATGGAGAGATAAAGAAAAATTAAGGGATTTGTGCTATGACTATGATAGAGTTCTGGCCTATACCTATGATGATCTTAGAGGTTATTACCTGGGTATAATTTAGCATACCATTGACTTAGAGGAAGGGTCCAAGCCCGTCTAACAAAAGAAAATACCACTCAACCCAAAGGTTGAAGCCTTGATTGCATAGGAGATCACCAAGTTAGTCAAGTCAACAATCATATATCCAATCAAGCATTCCACCTTGGTGTCAAATCTGGTACGCATTCAAAAAGAAGAATGGCAACATCAGACTTTGCGTCAATTTTTGGGACTTGAACATGACCTCACTAAAGGACCACTACCCCTTGTCAATGGAGAAAATTCTATAGACAATATCCAGATCTGAAATTTTATCATTGCTTGATGGGTTTTGAGGATATAACCAGGTATATGTAAAGGAGAGTGACCAAAACAAGATCATGTTTACCACTAAGTGGGGAATGTTCACATATGCCAAGATTTCATCCAAACTATCAAATGCTGGTGCAAATTTTCAATGAGCAATGGGTATTTCTTTTAGAGGTTTAATCAACCTGATTATTTTGATATATATGGATAATCTAACGGTCTTTTCAAAATCAAAGGATGACCACTTTGATCATCTAGAAAGGGTTTTCTAGAAATGCCAACAGTTTAGGATTTCTTTAAATCCCAAGAAATGTATCTTTGGAGTGTCTAAAGAGGGAATAGCAATAGATCCCAAAAGTGTTAGATCTATAATAGGATTACCCTTTCTAGTAAACTAGAAAGGACTCTAGTTGATTTTAGGGAAAATTAATTTCATCAATAGATTCATTTCAGAATTCACTAGTATTGTGAGGCCTACCACACTAATGCTTAAAAAGAATTTGTTGTACAAGTGGACCCCTAAAGGAAAATAATATTTTGAGAAAATAAAGATAGCGATTCACTGCTCTGGTCTTAGCTAATCCAAATTTTTCCAAAGATTTCCTACTTTATGTATATAGTGATCAAGATAGTATAGATTTGGTGCTTACTCATAAAGGAAATTAGAATGACAGAGAACATCCTATTGCATTCCATTCAAGAACCTTGAAAGGTTATGAGGTTAGCCATAACTTTGTAGAAAAGAAAGCTTTTTCCATAGTTAAAAGTTTAGAAAAGTTCTAACACTTGTTGTCGGCCAACAAGATCACTATCCTTGTAGCACATCCTATTGTGTGATAATACATCACAGAAGGTGAGATTACTGAAAAAAGAGAAAATTGGATCACTAAGATCCTAGAATATGATGTGGACATCAAACCAACCAAGCTACTTCAGGGAAGAAGCCTGTGCGAATACATAGCAAAAGAAACAAGTCTTATGGATGAAAAGGAGACTGATCAAGTCTACATGAACCAATTTGAATCTGAAGAATCTTGGGTGGCTGATCAGATGCAATATATGCACAAAGGGTACTACCCAGCTAACCTTCTACATCAAAAAAGGAGATACTACAAATTGCAAAGCATAAAGTATGTATTAATTGAGGATGCACTATTTAAGAGAAATTATGATGTGTTGCTCTGATGTCTCGACAACCTACACACAGAAAGAGTTCCTAATGGATTTCATCATAGTCCTAAGGGTCAAAATTTTTCCACCAAGACTACCGCTTTAAAGATAATGTGAGTAGGATATTCTTGGCTATCTATCTTTTCTGAAGCACATAATCTAATACAAACGTGTACACAGTGCCAATATTTTGTTGGCAAAAGAATGTCACTCTACACCTGAGCTCGATTGTAATCGAATAACCCTTTTCCCAATGGGGTTTGGATTTTATTGGCATAATAAATCATATTTCTAGCGTTGGAAACAAGTGGATCTACATGACAACTGATTACTTTACAAGGTGGACGGAGGCCATAGCCCTAAAGAATGCAATAATGGGGGAAATTGTTAATTTCCTTGAAGAGATAGTGGCAAAATTTGGTCCAGCCAAGACCATCATATCTAAAAAATCTTGAGATTTTGTTGGGTTAGGGATGTCATATTTTCTATCAAGCATGGTATTTTCCTTAAAACTTCATCAAATTAATACCCACAAGGGAACAAGTTAGCATTGTCCACCAACAAAAACCTAATTAGGTTAATCAAATGTGATTGGCACAAGCATTTACGAGTTGTTCTATGGGTGGACCAAATTACCCCAAAGCAAATTCTGAAGACCTCCTGTTACGAGTTGGTGTACGAAAAAGAGGTAGTGATACCCATTTCCATAGAAATTCCTACTTCACAACTATTGAAAGCCTTGGAGATTGAAGAAAATGGTGAAATGGAAGTATAGTTGGTAGAACTCCTCAAACTGGAAGAATATAGAGAAAAAGATCATGGAGCCATGATCAATCACCAGTAGAAAGTCAAGCAATGGTTTGATAAAAGGACTTAAAACCAAAAATTCAAAGAAGGGAGTTTAGTGCTAAAGTACAGTGAACGTACTGCAAAACTAGGGCAACACATGAAATTTGAAGCATATGGAAAGGACCTTTTTGAATCAGTGCATGCAAAGAAAAGAACATGTACAAGCTTGAAGATATGGAGGGAAATGCTTAAGATATACTAGTGAATGGTATTTATCTAAATATTTTCCATTAAAATGCACATTTCTTTAAAAAATTAACAACTATGTAGCATATGTAAAAAATTTCTAAATATTTTGAAATTTTGAGAACAAAACAACTAAAGAATAACATAGAAGAACTAAAATATTGTATTATATTCTATTTATTGAAATTTTTACATATAATGCAATTTAGAAGCTTAGATTTAAGCATAGGGCTCTCTCAAGAAAACCCAAAAGGGAGGAAATGTGCAAAAAAATTTAGAGAAGGCTTCCAACTATCACCCAAGAAGCCATAAAGGCTCATTATCAAGTCTTCCTTCTTCTTAGTTTATTTTCCTCCTCTTCTTTTCCTTTTCTATCAAGGTGCAAAAGGGGGCTGAAAAAAAAATAGATACAAACTCCACAACACTGGAACAAGGGATACTCATTGCGACTCTACACTAGGAAGTTGAAGTGCTTCCTCTAGGCGAATCCCAAAACCCGCTCCACATCATACTCCTGCAATAGAAAAATGTCTGCTAGATGAGAAGAGCAGCGGTGGGTCTCAATATAAATGGTGCAAAAATCAAAGAGGAAGGGAAACTAGGGTACATATATGTTGAATTCCACATGCCTATGGAGGTCCATAACACTCGAAATACCAACGCCAAGGATAGCCACTTGAACTGTCTCACCAAACCCTTCCATCAGTGAGGTGTCAAACATCTTGTTGCATAGTTCAATTATCATGTGCTTGGACACATTCAGGTCCAATAGAGAGGCCATGAAGTGGGAAAGCACATTGCACTTGCTCTGAATCTGATTCTCATTGGTAATGAAGTCTATGGGGACTACCCACTTAAATGTAGTCAAGATGAGGCGGTCACATTTCTTCACCATTAACTTCATCTAGTCACTAATTACCTCTCTCATGAAGTAGTATTGTGGTCTTTATGGAAGGAGTTGAATAGGGATGCCTAAGCCAATAGACATTCTAATAAAGAAACGAATTATGGTGGAATGGGAATAAGAAGAAGGCCATCTAACTTAAGAGACTATATGTTTGAATGAATGTTGCAAAAAGTGGTGTAGCTATATATAGAAAAAGTGAGATAGAAAACTCAACCAACAAAATGTCTATTTTTGGCCAAATGACAATGAAAAGTTTCAAGATAGAATAGAGTAAGGTAGATAAATCATATGGAGGATCTAATGGAATGTCTTAAAAAATAAATTTGGGTGTTAAGAGTAAATACTCTCATAGGCCGACTGCTGACATTTCTCCTTTGCCATCATTAGTGCCAGCTAGCCTACTAATGAGAAAAGATAGGGATTAACATGCTAAAACTTTGAAAAATTAATGGGAACGCCTTTTCAAGACTACCTTGTATCACCTTACATGTTTCATATAAAAAAAAGCACACTTTTTGATGCAATAAGTTTATTTTTGAAGAGGCAGTAGGGAGAATGTAGTAATTCCATTCTCGCAACATTCTTAGCATTCCCAAAGGATACAGATCTTATGTTCACATATATTGCCCCAGTTGCAACATTTAATGGATTAATAGTAATAGCATAGTTTAAACTACAAGTACAA
>VDFB02336523.1:0-55841 GCA_007258455.2 Sequoia sempervirens
TGAAATTGGCATAGCAATTTCAAGCGCGTTCTTGACTTCGAGACCTTTCCAACGGTTCAAACGTTCGAATCGAGTCCCGGATCAAAAGTTATGGCCCCGGGAAGTTGGCGCACTTTCTAGAAGATACAATTGCAAATGTTCTTTTGAAATTTGAACTTCAAGTTGTAATTTTTGGCGCCAAACCACCTAAACTCAAATTTGAATGTTATTTTGGATCCAAACTAAAGAGGAGCTCTATTTATGGGTGGGTTTCTAATTTTTGGGTAACTTTTTGGGGACAAGCTCGCATATTGCGAAAGGGTGATTCTGTAGCTTTCTGTAACTTGCATGTGTTGTAGAACTTGGGAATTTGAGATCCTCTGCATGTAAGAAGCTCCATTTTCTCAATAATAAAATCATTCTCTTGTTTGTGGGTTATTTTCTAAGTCTTGGGCTGCGCCCTCATCAGAATGACTTCATTTCAAGATCCAATAGAATGGTGTGTTGGAATAATTCCTCCCTATAATATTCCATCTCATCATATGATGATATAAAATATTTATTTAGCGTCCTCAATAATTTGATCATTATTTTCTTCTATGATAGCTTTAGCCTTTTACCAAGGTAGATTGTTTGAGCAGTCCACACCATCCACATCACTTTACTGGTGGACTCACTTCTTGTCATGTAGCAAGTCTTACTATCAAGCACTCTTTCAAGGTCCATGAGACCCCTCAAAATATTATTGGTTTTGAGTTAAATAATTTCATTTTCAAAGAGGGTTTATTTTCCATCTTCGACCTCTACCATAGGCTACCAATATATGAGTTGATTTTAAAAGTGGTTGACACAATTTAAAAAATCATAAATCTACCTATCATAATTGAATACTTGTTAACTATATATGTCATCAAGAATTATTGGTTTAGTAAGAATGACCACACTATACATGCAATGGGGTGATGTTAAGGAGGCATCAAACTTCAATGCCTTGACAATAAGGGCATCAGTTGTAACATTTTTTAGATTTGTCCAACCACTTGATATCTAAAGCATCAAACATTTCCATATAATCTCACACAACATTCATATACATGTCTAGTCTCGTCTCCTTGGATGCATATGAACCTCTAACTTGAGACACAACCAAATTCGAATAACCACATGCACTTAAACATTTAATTATATACTTGGAGGCTATGGTCAAACCAAGTAGCAATGCCTCATATCTAGTTACATTGTTAGTGCTTTCAAAACTTAATCTAAAGGTAAATTTATAACTTGTGTCATTAGGTGAGACCAAAATAATACTTAAAATGTTACCTTCCTTAGAGCAAGCACCATCAAAATACATGTTAATATTTTTGTGGTATTTGGTCATAAAAGTCATTTAGGAAGTTTCAAAAGGTTTTCTTGGGTCACATTTTAAGTATAGTTCCTAAGAGGCCATAAGTAATATTTTCAAGGCACAAATCATATGAACCATCAAGTATTAGGTGACAAGGAAAAATGGGAAAAAAGAAAAAAATAAACTTTCAATATTCACTAAAACTCCAACACCAACTTTAGAGGGAAAAGATAAAACATTTTATTTTTAAGTTTGTTAAGATTTTGGTTTGCATTTAAGGAGTCTTCCTCCATTTTGTTTTCAAGGAAAACACCTTGATTCCTTGTTCATATCCATGTTGCAAATATCAACTGAAAGGGTATGACACATTGCATCAAAGGAAATGGTGTTGAAGGAATCATCCATCATTCTTGGCATGGAAGATACACCTCACTACCCTATTTATGGCACATTTCAGATGAGAGTTTCATGTTTCTTGGCACATTCCAAGAGGAATTAGAAGTTTATGGACCTTGAAATGAACCATCTCCATGTGTCCATACATCTCCAGGATGAAGGCTACACGTGATTTTAATCTACATTTAACAAGTATTTTATATTATGAAGGATATATCTTTGATCTATTTTGAAATAAGACATAGAGGTGAATATCTTATTGGATAGTATATTTTTATTAATTATTTATGTTTTTACATAAGTTGGGTGCTAGTGGTAGCAATACAAAATCATGAAATAATAAATAATGTTTCTCATACAAAATTTGGCCACTATGGTTGAAAATATATTATAATAGTTAGCAACTTGAAAATGAAGTTTATTGTTCATGATTTAGAGGATAATCATGAAAGAAGTGATGTTAGAGGAGAAGTTATTATTAGACAAAATATATTTTTTTGAATATCTTAGAAATTCTTTGTATACTAGACTATCATGCCTTTAATGTCATGGACAATCATATACCTTAAATAAATCATAAAGACTATTAATAAGGAAAACCATAGTGACAACAATTTCATAAGGGAGTTCTAAGATGTATGAGTTATGTGTGTTCTATAACAAGCATAAACAATGTTTTATGGCATGCATCAACAATTGATTTTGCATTGGGATTGTTGTTTTTAGAAGGTTAGTTTATATGATTTGAAATGGAGATCAAACCAAGGGACAACCTAAAGTCAAACAAAGGGTAGTTAAATAACAATAGGTCATAGTGTTATGTAGATAATGATCTTCAATGTGTGACACTGATGTTCAAATCATAATGTAACAATGAGATTTAAGTAATAGTGGACAATGTTCTACTCCATATAAATTCTGCTACCATCAAAAAGGTAAGGATACTCAAAACCCTACCAAACCCTAAGGCCATCAAGACCCAAGCAAGTGCATATGGGGTTGTAGCAGTGTTCATTATCTTCAAGTATCTACCTACAATAGTGGTGAATGGACTATCAAACTATGGTATAAGTGTTTTGGGATAAGATACGAGTAATGATGCTTAAAGAGGACATTTTCAAGAAGTATGATATTCTTTACGATAGTGTCATTAATATGATAATTAGTGGAGGGTCATGAAACTAAACACAATCATTTCAAACAATAGTAAATCCCTTCAAATATGTGCATAATAGTATACATGATATTGAAGACTCGTGCATTACGGTGCATGACATTGATGAGAAATAAAATCAAATGCAATAGGGAACCAAAGTCACCAAATGATCTATAATGAAGGATGTTTGAAAGAACAACCCACAATAGTAGCTAGAATGATATTGGATGACAATGTTTCAAGGATTTTGTCATGAAGAGGAAATAGTTTATAGGATAATCCATGATAGGATGACATCACCTTATGTACCTGACCATCTATGATTGGTCCTATCTACATATAGGTAATTTGGTGTATGACTGAGTTTTTGGTTGAGGAAAAAATAAGGATACAACAAGAAGAACTTCAAGACTTAGAACCATAGAATAATGATGACAATCTATAGGTTAGCAAGTACCAAGGGTGATCCTTCAAATATGATAAGTCATTATGAAAAGGACAACACTATCAAGTGATAGTTTAAATTTTGCATTCAAAAGGGAAATAGATTGATGTATTTCCTATAAGTAATAGACCGTCAAGAGTACATTAACCCCATCAAGGAATAGTAGTGTTACTACTATCTAAATTTTGAAGGAAATCAATCAAGTGTTAAAATTCCAATAATGATAATGTTGTCCAAATAAATACATGAGACAATGTAAATAAAGTGACAACCATTTATAGTCTATTGAAGGGTAAAAAAGGAAAGTTTAAATAGAATTTCAAAGGAGAGTATAGGATAGTCATCAAGAAGACCAACTATCCAGTGGCAGTCTACAATTAAATGATAGGGCATTTCAAAGGTAGCCATGAAAATACATGTTGATATAATTCTATGTGAGGCTACAAGTAATGGAGGATATGAAGACAATCTACAATGGTAGTGTGGTCATATGAAAATAAATAGAAGGTAGTTTACCCGAGAACAATCAACTTGCTATTAAGAAGCTATGAACACATGAGTAAAATGGTATGATAGCTATATGATAGTATTAAAAGGGTCAAAAAGGTAATGTGCCATTAAAAGGTAGTCAAAAGAGACATGTGGAACTAATCCATCATAAGGCTATCATAGTATAATCATAGGGACACAGTCCAAGGGGAAAGTATAAGAGGTTTCTCATAACCCTAAGGGTTTAACAAATATTATTCTAAATGATACAACTCCATTTTTAACCCCATGTTCTTTCTAAAAAAAGTCACAAGAGTTTAGGGTGATTGGGTATGTCCTAAAAAGTGTAGGATAACCCTCATGAAGACTGTAAACATGTATGCAAATGAAAAGAGACAGAGAATTAAATAGAAATGGTATTAATAAAAGAAGGAATAATAGTTGAAAATCATGAAGAGTTCCTCACAAAGCAATATGACAATATTTAAAGAATGTGAAATTATATGATAGTAAAAAAAGGTAAATAATATGGACCACTCATAACACAAGTGAAAAGATCATATATATTTCAATGACCACATGACAATAAATATGCTACTTAAATCATCACAAGCTATAGATACAATGCTAAAAGATGAATGAATGGAGTACAAACAAGATGCCAGGAGATAAAGGGTAGTCTATAGAGATAGAAAACTTCCTAATGACATTATCAAAAGGAAAACTTCATCTATGGATGGTATATGTTCTTGGTGTTAAGTGACATGAAAGAGTTCAAAGGACAACATAAAAAGATATAAGATAGTGGTGGAAAAGTGTCAAGTATGCAAAATGCATATGATGACAATCCTATGAACTAAGGGATAATCCTATGAGAATGATAGCCTATAGAATAATAAGGTGAGGTGGTAACATTGTGATATGTGCTCAATGACACTATTTTCAACCTGTGCATGATAGTGTGAAAGGTGATATTAAAAACTAATGGAATCGATTCTTATAATTGGTTAATGGACCATTGTTTGAAAATTTTGAGACAATAAAGACCCATGCACAACTATCCAAACATGAGGAAGTCTTAATGGATAAGTTGAATTAGGATCCATAACGAAGCCTCCAAACAAATATTGAAATACTAACATAAGAAGACCTTACCCCACACCTTCAAGAGGTCAAAAGCATTAGGAAGAGTGGAAACAAGTCCTATCATCATGCTAGTGGTAGTGTTAAGGAAATAATGAGTAGTTAGGAGACAAATATCAACGAAACACACTTGTAACAGACAGTTTGAGTAGTTGCAAGTATATTGGAGCCCTTGTAGGAGAATGAAAAGGTGAAGAAGTTGAAAATTAAAGGATTCAACCTTATCCAATGCCTTGTTGGAGCAGTTTCAACAGCCAAACAAGAAAGTTGACCTTTCTAGTGCCCAAGGAAGTTAGCAATTTTCAAGGAAAACTTCATTTATTATAAAAAACATGTCCTATTTTCCATTCTTTTGTTAAGATATGCAAGGTACGCCTAGTGAAGGCTAGGAAAAACATTGTATATAAAATAATTCATTATAATTCATGAAGATTAGGAGCTATCAAGACTTGGTACTCTTTTTTTGAGAGAATTTTGTAATTAGACAAACTTATACTTGATCAACTTTTGCTTAATAGGTTTTGCCCCTGGTGGCAAAGACAAGTGATGCATTACTAAATCTAGATCAAGTCCCGAAATGTCTGCATAGGACCACATAAAGTTGACTTGTCTTTCCTTGTAAAACTATATATGCTCTATTCTCTCTTCAGGTGTTAATGATTTTGCTAGATGGATTATCCTTGGTTTTTCTTCTGTGCCCAAATTTGCTGGTACGGTCTTCTCCACAAACATAGATGATTTTTCATGATATAGTGCTAGGGGAAGTGTGTCAAGCCTTCCATCCTTAGGTGCCTCAGAGAGGTTTTCACCCTTGGATACGTCCGTTATTTTTACTTTTTTTGGGTCTAATAGTGCCGTAGAACAATTTTCACTTGAAGACCTATTTATATTTTCAATAATTTTGCAACTGAAAGGCTTGAAACCTTCCCCAAAGTAAGCCGCACTGTTGAGTTCTATGGTGATTTATGATCCTCAAGAGGTGTATCTTCTTGTGCTCCCATAAATTTTATGATTTCCTCATCATTTTGAAATACATTTGTTGTGCCTATAGCACACATGCCCCATTTAGAATGGGGACCCTCTCTTTTCTCCTTGCCGGGTCATTTTTGCCTTCGCCTCATTTTGTGTACCCCTTATTTTTTAGTCCTAAATGGTCAAGGACTCTTAGAAGAATCACCTTGAGTTGACCAAGTTTCACCACTTTTGAAATTTGCAAGTCCCTGGCCTCCGCGAAGTTCCCTTGGTAGTTTTCCCTTAAGTTTCAAAACTGCCATTCTTTGGGCCTTGCAGGTCCACCCATGCAAGCCGCTATGTGCAAAATTCCGTGACATCTTTGCTGTCTGAATGACTGAATCGAGACGTCCCCCCACCATGTGGAGCCTGCATAATCCTTCGCCGTTGTCTCTGCCAACTTGCCAGACGACCGACCCTTGACTGCCGTCCACTTTGTGGACCCCGCCATTCTCGCCTATGTCATTTGAAATGCCTTTTCACCAACCTTAGCCGCCACTATACCAGCATTGATGACAAGCATTAAAGGCACAAAAATCTATAAATAGGCATTTTGAAGTTTCATTTTCACCTATCATAAGTTTAAAAAACCCGTCAGAGCTCACCAATGATCACCACCCTTGTGCCCATAGGACTTCATCGCTGCCTGAGCATCATTTTCTATAGTTTCTTTATGCTACTTATCAAATTCTCTAGGTTAGTTGTCGAGCGGCCTCCATGTTGTGAAGTTCTCTTTAATTTCCACAAAATTATCAAATTCTGAAGGAGGGGAACTTAAAATCTAGCTAGATGTCCAAGTGACGAGCAAAACCCATGTCATCAAAACTAAAAATCCCCTCAAAATTGGCCACAAATTTCATGCAAAACCTTCATCTCCCACGACCATTCTTGAGCCAAGGAAATCATACCTTGCAGCTCCGCATTATGCCTAGTGCCATTTCTGTGTTCCTCAAAATGAAAAACTTGAAAAAAACCATCATCTCCTTCGGGCCCGCTCGTGTGGGTGGACACTTGCATCTTGCCGTCACTATTGAGAGATAAACAAAATCACAAGTTAAAACAATGACTCTTCACTCTACCGGATCCGAAAGTGTGGACTTCCATCTACGGACTGTTCTTCACAATGTGCCTTGAACAAACGATAAACCTGGCTTGGTCCTCTACCCACGGATCCTGCTATCACCATGATTATCTATTTAACTTAAACACCAAACCTCGTTGCAGGCTGCCTAATGTGGATTTTTTCTACCCTTTCGCTATCGCTTAAAACAACTATTCAAAAACTATGAAACCTTGGCATTTTTCTGACATTTGGGCCCCACCCCAACTATTGCCGTCTGATCCCCTATGTTAAAAGGTGACTAAGTGCTAGCTCCTCGACGGATTGCCCATTGCGGACTTCTATTTGCGGGATTTTGTTAGGTGATTTCCATTCTAAACAACCCTAGTCAACCGTCCTTCTGCCTCCCAGAGTCTGCACTCACTGCCTCCACTGCTAAGCCCGAAACGAAAAATGGTTAAGTGTAGCGATCTTGCAGACTGCCTCATGTGGGCGGCCGCTTGTAGAACTTCATCCCGCTCTTGTCGCTTTAAACGACCAGCCACCTTCGTCGGTCTGCTATGCAAGGCTTGACCCTATTACTTCCCTTTGGTCATTTTCCAACAAATGAATAATGCTCATGCCTCCTGCAGGTCCAATGATGTGGGCCACCCTCAGTGGACCGCCGTCCTCCTCCTGTTGTTTCCAAATGGAAATTGACCAACATCCTTTCGTGCCTCCTGACCTGCACCCAAATAAAGCTGTCTAGAATCCAAAGAGCAATCTTCCGTCCTCCAAGACCACAGGTCCCGCATTGTGGGGTGCCGCCTTGCGAGAGCTGTTTTCAAATGGTAGAGCTTGAAACAATCGGGAGACTCCCTGCATCCGCATACCTTGAAATCACAAACCTAAATGATGAACTTAATGCCTTCAGAGCTTTGAAATTGATTTGAATCATGTGCTCAAATGATGTAACCTACCGATGGGCCCCTCCTCATGATCAAAATATTAACGTGGGTGGAACCATGCGGGCCGCCATCCCCTGATCGCCATCCCTTTGCAACTACCTTCATACGAGTGCTAGCCCAGGGAAGTCCAGACCCTTGGGCCTGCATTGCCATAACTTCCTCAAACAAATGGCTAATAGGACCCTTGAATAGTGAATTTCTTGATCTAACATCATTTTTGCAGGATTTTGCTAACATTTCTCATGTTTACACTCGAATGTGCTTACTACTCCCTTGTTTGCTGGATATATGGAACCAGCTGTAGGGCCTTTAGAGGCTTCCATAGAGAAAGAAAAGGGAAAGAAACCTGCCAAAGCACCAAAAGAAAAAGACGACAAGGACCAAATGAAGTACAAGTTCTAGGGAAAGGAATTCAAATCAAAAGTCACTACAAATTGGGACAAGATCTTAGACACTAACTTGGGGCACATCGACATCGATGAATTTAAGTGAGTTATTGTCAACCCCACCATAGAGAATGCCAGAAGAATTAGAAGAAGCAGGTTGGCCAAGGTTGTCGGTTTCTTGCCTGCCCTCATAGCTCCCGAACTAGTGATGACTTGTAGAGAGGCATACCAGGAAAACACAAAAAGAATAGTAGATAGAGATGGCAACATACTAGCCGAATTCTCCACCAAGTCTATTAGGAAGACCTTCCATATACCCACCTTTGATAAAATGGAAGAGGCCTCCAAAGAATATGTTGAGAGCATTTGGAAAGCCGACCCCCTCAAATGTAAGAAAATGATTAACCGGTATTGGCTAAAGGAGAAGAGGGGAAGTGCAAACAAGGTGCCCCAGGAGCTCTTTAGGAGTGACTTCCATGAAGATTACCATGACCTGGTGACCTTATTGAGTAGGGTTATGGATCTTCCAATTGCAACATTCTTCCAGGAGTGGATACTATACTTTATAGAGGAAATCATTAGGGGAAAGACCCAATTCCATTGGGCAGGAATGATCAGAAACTGCTTACATGAACAATTTGTGGCAGTGAAGAAAATTCACAATTCTATATGACCTCGTATTTGGTCTACTTACTAGCTAATCAGACTCAATACAAAGGACTGTTTGTAGCATCGAGCCAAACTCTAGGAAGAGAATTGAAACTCTATGATAGGTACCCTCAACTTCAATTCAAAAATTTCAAGAAAGACTACTATCGGGTCAATGATGCTTTCATAGGGAACATAATTAGATTGCTTGGAGGTGACTTCGAGAGGCGGGTCACCCACAGTGCCAAAAATTTCATTTGCCGGTTCGATTTTCTATTCATTCAGTTTCCCAAATTCACCTACATCTGAACTGAGGGATTCTTAAAGAAACCATACAAGTTTCCCTGATACTTGAATGACCGGTCGGTACTACTTGAGCTCTAAAGGCAATTGCAGCATGCTCACACGCTACTTAGTAACAAACACAGGCCCGAGATTCCTTATCCCCTTACATTCGGCTAGGGAATGTAAAAAATGCCCTATCCATTCCTTTGTTTCTTCCCTCTCCTTCCCCTCTCCTGCCCCTCTCCTTCCCCTCTCTACTGCTATCAAATCACAAGCCCCTCTCCTGCCCTAACATCTCCTGCCATCAAATGTCCTAACATCTCTTGCTATCAAATCACAACCCCATCTCCTGCCCTAACATCTCCTGCCATCAAATCTCAACCCCACCATCTCCTACCTCTGCCCATCCCCTGCCTATCTCCTGCCCCCTCTCCTGCCCCCTCTCCTACCTTAAAATTCCCTACCCCATCTCCTGCCATCAAATCACAACCCCACCATCTCCTGCCTGAAAATTCCCTCTGATATACTCTACCCAAAAATGCCCTCTGATATACTCTAGCCATAGCTACTCTCTGAAGATGCCTGGTGATTTGGGAGGGATCCAATTGAATGTACACTGCAGATCAACAAGAAAGTCCCATCATGTTTCTGGCTAGACTGTTGGATGCTAGCCTTGAGATATTATATTGTGGGACCCTGTGGGAGTAGTGATGTAATCCTTAGCTCCCACTTGATCAAGTAGGCTGTATACGAAGTGGGTGCCGCTGCATGAGTGGGTCGCATACAAGTATAGTCAATTGAATTCCTGAGACAGTGGACAGGCCAATGCAGGAACATGATGACTTGTTGGAACAGCTGTATCTAATGACTAATCCCCGAATTAAGGAGGATGCAGACTCGAATCCATTCCCTAAAGGGGTACTGGAATAAGTGTTTACCCTAAAGGGTAAAAAAGAGAGGAGGTGGCCTCCACTAATTTACGAGGCTAATTAATGAGGATGCCAAGACAATATACCTCAACGAGGATGCTGATAGTGCCCTCAAGCAATGAGGAGTCCTCGAGATGATAACCGAAGAGTTCCTCGTGAGAGGATGCCAATAGTGTCCTCCTGGGAATATGCAAGAAGACCAAGAGGATGCCGACAGTGTCCTCCATAAATTAACGAGGCTAACCATCAAGAGTACGGGCTTATAAGAGGAAGGTTGAGAATTACTCTAAAGTGGGACACTAGATGGAGGGGGCCCTTACATAAAGTGTATTCAAGGAAATCCTTCCAAGAAATGAAGAAGTCGGGTAGTTTCACAGAGGTTCCCACCATATAGGAGGACCCACTCCATGAGGGAGAGGAAGAAGAGGCCAAACAATTGAAGTCCCCACCTACTGCCTCTACTCTCGCTACTACCACTGCTACTGCTATCACTACTGTCGCTCCTCCACCTACTTCTCAGGCAATGGTTGCTTCTTCTCCACCCTCGGTGGACATTTCAGTTCACCTTGCCTCCACTTTTCCTGCAACGCAAGTTATGGTCATAGATTCCTCGTTTGCTACCACTTCTCTGCTCTCCTCCTCCTCCATGTCTCCATCACCAGCCCTCCCACTAGCCACTGCAACAATGCCAATGCCTACCCTCTCGCTCCTGGAAGCCTTTGCTAGGCACATGCATAACATACCAATGGAACTATTTGGAGTGTTCATGAATCCAATAGTGCAAGCTTCTCTAGTGCAAGTTTTCGCTGGCCTTCCTGTCCCTACTCCTCCGACTGAGCCACCGGAAATGAAATCAACAATTCAGATCTCCGAGGAGTTGGAAGGGAAAGAAAGGGAAGAAACCAAAGAAATGGAGGAAGAAGCAGATGATTACCATGAGCATCTCAAGCATCAATAGCTGGTTATTGATGAAGTAGTGCATGAAGAGGAGGAATCACAATCCTCTGAAGAAGATTTTGAGGAATAGGGCACAAAGTATATTGTGGAAACCTTCGACCCAGAGCTCGAGGAGGAGTTGGCCCAACAACTCAGGGATGTCAGAGAAGTTGAAGATCATCCCTTTGATGAGAAGGAAACAAAGAAAGAAATGGAGGTAGGCACAAAACCTCCAACAGGGGAGCAGGGTGTTGGCCTCCTACAATGATCTTAATAACTAAGCCTTTCTAGCTATGATTCAAAGATTGGACATCTAACCTGAATAGGTATTTCAATCATCATGAAGGTGCATTTAACTTGTCAACCCAGGGACGTGAACTTGAAATGGGTCAACACAATATGTGCAGTAGGAACTTAAAGTAGCCATTCCATTCTATAGCTAAGGAACACACAATACTGAAAGTAAATTACTTGAAAAGGAATGAAACAAATGTTGAACATCAATCAATGACTATGCTAAGCTGAAATGCATAACAGGAATGAAAATATGAGCAACAAACATGACACTGCTCTGTCTGCTTTGGCTACAGGAACATTCACAAAATGAAATTCTAGTGGCTGCAGGAATATTCGGTGCCAAATTTCTAACTAAGTACTAAACAACAAGTAATACTAAACTAATGCTAAACTAAGAAGACAAATTACTCACCAAGTGGGCCCCCTTGGATAAGTATCCTCTAAAACTAATGAAAACTTAGATGCTCGAACTCAAAAATTTATTTTATTCACTGTGAATCATGAGTACAAAAGAGTAATGTATCTGTATTACTGAAAATGGGAGAGTGCAAGTACAATATCAAATCGTGCAACATCCTGAAGAAGGAGCATCAGATCATTATTTATACTAACAGCTAATCGAGGTAGTCAAATCCATGACTAGGAGGACACTATTTAGGGATAACAAAGGAAATGGAGCAATGGCGGTTACATGTGCATGGAATCTGGTCAGACATGCAGGTCCAAATGTAGATTCAACTCAATAGTAATGCCCATGCATGCTCAATCATTAAAGTCCACTACAAGGCAGTTACGTTCAGTTGCATGAAGAATCTTTTGCCGTCGGCCTCCTTTGACTTGGAGCAATTCCTTTGCTGGACATGGTGCATGCTCGGCTGGTGGTGTCTTCCTTTACTTAGCATATTAAATTTGGATGGTAAAGTCAGTACGCATAATAACTGCACATCTATAACCACCTTAAGGAACATTTATTAACCACATACAAAATCAATATAGATAATCCACATATTATGCCAAATGTCATTAAAGCTTGCATAGATAGGATTAAGTCCAATGTCAATAGTTTGAGGGAAACATTATGAAAATACCGAAATTTATCATTAAATTCCATGACATCTACCAACAAATAAACTATAGATTCTACCCAAAATTGGACCAAACAATAGGCTCATCACTCCCCCCAACCTAATGTTTTGCTGGTCTTCCAGCAGGGGAAGGGTTGTTCTTCTGCTTGGTTAAAGATCTAAAATTTGCAACTGATAGCTGTCCAACATTAGTGGTTGTAGTGTGTGAATTAGGATCCTAATAGAATCCTCCCAATCTGTCAAATCTGTTCCATCTCTACCTTTCTGCAGTAATGTCATACTGGTAGAATCTGAAGTTTGGCACGGGCCACATGAGCATGGGTGGCTAGAAAGTCAGGGGAAGCCAAGATGGCCCCTTTGTTCTCCCAATCTGAATATACCTATCAATCCTCTTTAGTGCTGCAACATAATTGTGGATAGAATGAGGCTCAACCTACTTCAGCTCATCAGATAGACTATTCCATCTTTGTGATAGACATCTTCTCATAGTTTCCTCCTTTGATGTTATCTTTACCTCATACTCACTGTAAACTATCTCAATCCAAGGCATAATCCTGTTGCCATAGCTAGGTCTGAAAAGCATTCTGTGCCATTCTCTATAAATATCCTGTGGGTTGCTTGATTCAGCTCTAACGTGCAGAGGGATATCAGACTCCAATTGCTTATAAGCTCCATGTTGTTGTCCCCAGCTAATCTTATTTTGTACCCAAGACATAAATGCCCTCAATTGGACATCCCCAACATACAATAGTGGGTTCCAATCATGGTCTTGAGTTACAACAAAATTATGCAAATAAAACTCACACAACAAATTATTCATTTCAGGGGAGGCAATCCTATAAACATTGAAAAAATCCATAGGGGTGTCAATAGAAGGATTCAAACCTGAGGGAATCCTTGACAACTTAAAAGAGAGATACTTCTCTTTCAAGAGAGAGCATAGACCCTTGGAGGGGTTCTACATTCCAAAATCTGTGGTGCCAAAGCTGCCATATCATCCACCCTCTGCTTCAGGGTGGAAATTTCTGCATCTTTATCTTCGGTCTCCTCATCCTTCTTTTGAATTTCCTTCTTCAATTTCAATTTTTCCTTTCTCCATTCTTTCTCCCTTCTTTGTATTTCTTTCCATAAATTTAAAATTGCTGCATGTACTATAAAATCAGGAGGATTGTAAATTCCTACCAGTCTTTTTATTGATGGTGGCTCCTCATATGGCACTAGCTGGATAGACTTAGGCTGTCCAGTTATCTCTGGTTGCAGGGGTATTGTTTCTTCTTTCACCTTTTGCTGCAGGGACTCTCGTTCTTGCTCTTGCTATGGCTATAGGAACTCTTGCTCTAGTTCTAGCTATTGCTGCAGGACATCCTGCTGTAGGACTTCTTGCTCATGCTGTAGGAAATCCTAATTTTCCTCAAACTCTTCTGCAATGTTAGCAAGATCAACTAGTGTTATATTTGCTGCTCTCTCAAATATGTCTTCTCCTTTGACATTCTCCTACCCCATTGGAGCTTCAGGGTCCTCGTGTGATGTCTCACTAGGCTTAGGGATTTTCTATGGAGGCGTACCAATCACATACCCAGTTGGTCTTGATTTCCTGGGAGGTTTCTCATGCTTTCCTTTGGCTACAAGATGAACAGTGTCAACCTTTCTCTTTTTAGAACTTGACACCTTTCTTTCTATAGGCTATGTTTTGGCCTTTCCTTTTCTCATTTCTACTTCTCTCTTATGTGCCCTAGTTTTTATCAGGGTTTCAAGTGAAATGTCATCATCAGAATCAGAGGAGGAACTTTCTTTTTCTGAGTTCTCTATTTCAGAAGAACTAATTTCTATGATTTCTTCTATTGTAGGAGGATTCACATAAGAGACAACACTAGAGGTTGAAGTGCCAAGAGGGGCTTCAGCCATGCTCAATCTCTTGCTAGACCTACAGGGTTGAGGTAAAGCCCTAGGTTGCAAGTTCTTAGGTCTAATTGATCAACATTTATAAATTCTTCCCTGGTTATTACAGATGCATCATACAGAGACTTTTCAACCAGCAATTTAATCAGAAAATGGTGGGAAACAAAATTATCCCTACCTTTTTGAGTCTCGACTGCCATGATTGAGAGAAGATTGTATAGCACATTGGGCACATTCATCCCCCTTCCGTGCCTCATGTGATTCAAAAGCTTGAAGTGTACGAAATGCAAATTTGACTAGAAACTCTCATAGGTGATGTATTTGATAACATAAATGACTATCTGCTTCCATGGCTCGGGCATAGACATTCTCTTTGCACCCTGTTTATCAATGCTCAATGGGGGTCGTTCGGCTCTTTAAATTTGGCTCTGGCTGATCTGGCATCTCTGGAGGCAGGGTAATTTTTGCCATCATCTGGTAACCCTGTGACCTCTACAATTCTTTCTTCAGTTGCCACAACTTCCAACCCTTTTACTATGGCTTTCCCTTTAGAAAATGTTTGGGCGAATTCAAGGGCAATGCTTTCATCAAAGCCATCGAGCTTCAAGAAGTAATCTGACCATCCGCAGTTTCTAAATTCAACTAGGCATTATGCATCCTGCAATAAAATGTCATGCACCGTGGGTTCATTTTGAATTAACCCACCTCCCATTGTATGCAATAAAGCAAATTCTCTACAACTTCTTTCCTGGAATTCCCATCTGAAAATGAAGCTCGCTTTCCTACAGTACTTGCTAAATTTCTAGTGCCAAAATTGACTAAATTTTCTTTTTTTTGTTTCACCTTTTTGCTTGCAACTCAAGATTACGATAGGGAAATAATGGAAAGAAAATGAGCGATAAAGGGGGATTATGATGGGAAGAAATGGTGGCTGTAGTTAATGTCACTTCACACATGCAAGCTGTCCTCTCACTCAGATTTCAAATCAACTCATTTTAAATTTTTTGACGTAGCCTAGCATAAATTGACACATGGGAATTATATTTACATCATTTTCTTTCCCCTCCCCCCAACCTAAATTTGGACATGTGTCCACACATGCAAGATGGGAGTGGTGATTTGACAGGGAATGATGGCATTTTATGTAAACTGCTATACTAACGTATAGTGATTAAATGAACAAACTTAAAAGATGATTAAAGATAGCAATTCATGCACACATACCTAAATGTGTGGAAGATTTATTGCAAAGATCATGGAGAAAGTACCGCTCACCTTGTGGGAATAAATTGAGAAATTAATGAAAGTGGAGTGAGGTGAGGTGGAATGAAGTGATGGAAGAGAGAGAAAGGTGGCGATGGATGGGTGGATGGGGAGATGGGTGAAGAAATAGACTTCCACGTAAGTGAAATTATTTATTATGAGAGAGTACATACCTTAATTAGCTAGAAAGAGGGACACTCGGTCCATTCCCTTCAACTGTAGGAAGCTCGGGTGTTGAATGCTGGGTGAATTTCTACAGGAACTCTTCTTTGGAAGTTAGCTTGTGATATAATTTGAGGCGGTGACCATTGAAAAGTAATTTGAACCTGACAGGGTTAATGGTAGTAAGCTGAATAAATCCATTAGGAAAGACCTCAACAACTTCATATGGTCCTAGCCACCTTGTCTGCAATTTTCCTGCATTATCCTGGTATCTTGAGTCATAGAGTAGGGCCCAATCTCCTGATTGGAATTTCTTGTCCTTGATAAATTTGTCATGCCACTTGATTCTCTGATTCTGCACCACTTTTGTATGTTGCAGGGTTGCTCTTGTTATCTCATCCAAAGCATTTAACTGCATGATTCTTTCTCTTTGTGCCTCAAAAATATCCATCCCCAAATCTACTACAGTTCACAAAGTCTTATATTCAAACTCAACTAGCATCATAGCTGTCTTTCCATACAACAACTCAAATGGGGTGAAGCCTATAGTTGTTTTCCAAGTTGTCCTATAGGCCCAAACAGCTTCAGGTAATCTATTTTCCCAATCCTTTCTATGAATAGCTACTATTTTAGTCAGAATGGCTTCAATCTCTCTGTTGGTTATCTCAACTTGGCCATTAGCCTATGGGTGATAAGGAGTAGACTTCCTGTGCCTTATGTTGTACTCATTAACTAGTGCTACAACAAGGGTTGATGTAAATTGTGCCCCTTGATCAATCACTATTTCTCTTGGGGCTCCATATCTTGTGAAAATTTCCTCATAAAGAAATTTTGCAACCTTGTTATCCCTTGCATGCTTCATGGCCTTAACTTCTACCCATTTTGTCACATAATCAGTGCATACCAATATATAATACTTACCATTTGATGGAGGGTCAATGGGTCCCACAAAATCCAATCCCTACTTGTCAAAGGGAGTGATTACTACATGAAGGCAGAGTGGCATCTCATCAGACTTGGTTGGTCTACCCATCAGACTTGGTTGGTCTGCCCATTCTTTGAAATCTATCACATTTTCTAGTATACCTTTCTGGATCCTTGTGGAGTGTTGGCTAGTAATATCCTGTGTTCAAAATCTTCATTGTTGTCCTCTTGGATACAAAATGTCCTCCACATGGTTCATTGTGGCATGCATGAAAAATGTCATATATATCATCTTCTATCACACACCTCTTCATGACATGGTTAGGTCCAATATAAAACAAACATCCATCAATCCAAGAGAAAGGAAAATATTTTTCAATGAGTGCTCTTTTCTCTCTTGGAGAGAAGTGAGAAATAATTCTACCTGTGACCAATTAATTGGCTATGTCAGCATACCAGGGTGTTTGTACACTGAGGGAGAATAGATGCTCATCAGGGAAAGAGTCATCTATGGGCTGATTATCTTCTGATGTAGTTAGCCTTGAAAGAAAATCTGCAACAACATTGGCCTTCCCTGGCTTATCCACAATGGTTATATCAAACTCTTGCATCAACAATAACCATCTTGCCAATCTACCTGTGATCAAAGGTTTATTCATGAGATATCTAATGGATGCATGATCAATGTGCACAAAGATTTGGTAGCCTATTATGTAATGGCTGAATTTGTTCAGTGCATAGATTACTTCCAACATTTCTTTTTCTATCATTGTATAATTGAATTCAACTCCTTGTAAATTTATGCTGACAAAGTAAATGGAATTTTCAGCAGCTCCTTCTTTTTGTCCTAAGATTGCTCCTATGGTATAATCTAATGCATCAGTATGGATGTGGAAAGGAAGCTCCCAATTAGGCCCTTTGAGTACAGGAGTATGAGTCAAAGCTACCTTCAAGTCAAAAAATGCCTTGTCACAGGCTTCAGTCCACTGAAATTCAACATCTTTAGTGAGAAGAGTGTACAATGGTGCCGCTACCTTACTGAAATCCTTGATGAAACACCTATAATATCTTGCATGACCCAAGAAACTCCTAACATCTTTCTATTTTGTAGGTGTGGGAAAATTTGTGATTACCTCAATCTTTGTAGGATCCACTTGAATTCCCTTATAGGAGATGTAGTGGCCAAGAAATACACCTTCCTGCATCATCATGAAGCACTTTTCACTATTTAAGGACAAGTTTTGGTCTTCACATCTCTGCAGGACCCTTCTGAGATTTTCCAATGCTTGATTAAAATCAACACCATAAGTGGTAAAGTCATCCATATAAATTTCCATGCAATCATGAGAAATGTCTGAGAAGATGCTAATGACTGCCCTTTGAAAAGTTGCAGGTGCATTGCATAAGCCAAATGGGAGCACCAAATAGGAATAGGTCCCCCATGGATAGGTAAATGTAGTCTTCTCCTGGTCCTTTGGTGCAATTTGGATTTGGTTGTAGCCACTGAATTCATCTAAAAAATAAAAGTATTGCTTTCCTGAAAGTGTGTCCAAAACTTGATCAATGAAGGGTAAAGTAAAGTGGTCCTTCTTGGTGGTATCATTAAGTTCCCTATAATCAACACAAACTTGCCATTTCCCTCCCTTCTTGGGCACAATCACTAATGGAGACACCCACTGACTATCTAAAATGGGGTAGATTAATCCTGCATCTAGTAATTTCTGTAGTTCTCCTTTCACAATCTCTCTTAGTGCAGGGTTAATTCTTCTTTGTGGCTGTCTTATTGGGGTGCAATCACTTTTGATGTAAATTTTGTGTGTAAAATTTTTAGGATCCAATCCCTTCATATCATGATAATCCCATGCAAATGCATGCTGATGGATCCTTAATAATTTTGCAAACAAAAATTGTTGTTCTTCATTTACTTTACTATTAACATTCAAATATTTTCCTTCTGACACCTGTACATATGTAGTTAACTCTATCAGGGCTGCTTCATTAACACATGGTGCCTTGAGTTCATATGGTAGCAATGTATGGGACATACCTGTTGTTGTAGGAAGTCTATTTGCAGGAATGATGGCTGCAGGAAGAGTGGCTGCAGGAAGTCTGTTTGCAGGAACAATGGCTGCAGGAAGAGCATTTGCAGGAAGAACGTTTATAGGAACAATGGCTACATGAAGAGTAGGTAGAAGTGTCTTGATAGGAGTAGCAGAATGAGAAGATGATGCTTCCTCCACTTCACAATGGTTCTGAAGGATGTTAGCCAATACTTCATCCTCATATTGGAGCTGCATGAAAGAGCTTCTACTTAGCATCATAAGCTGCGCTATAGAGTTAACTTCCTCAACCTCTTCACCAATATGTGGCCATACAGGATTATCTTCATCATGAGATGGCTGAGTAGGAAGATAGAGAACAAATTTTTTAGTGCTCCTCCCATCTGAAATGGTCATGTCACCTGACCGACATCCAATGTACACATCTGCAGTTGCTAACCATGGCCTTCCAAGAATAATGGGATACCCACCTAGTGCAGCGTTAGGAGAAAGAATCATAAAGTCTGCTGGGTACTCCCAGGAGTTTAGAACTACCACGAGATCCTCCACTACACCATCAAGCTTAATAGTAGAGCTATCAACAAGCTGTAGGACAGTAGGAGTGGACCTCATGCTTGCGATATTTAGTTGTTGCAGGATGTCTTTGGTTATTACATTTATTACTGCCCCTAAATCAATCAGAGCATTCTTTACTTGGATTCTATTTATAACAACTGCTACCATAGGACTGCTTAGGTCATTATACTTGGGAATAGTCACTTTTCCCAGCATGATGTTAGCTAGCTGTCCCACCACATGAACTATAGTTGGGCCCCTCTTTTTCCTACTTGGCTTCTTAAGACATGCCTCCTTGATTACCTTGCCGTAGATTGGAACATCCTTTATGGCTTGAAATAGAGGTATCTGGACACATATATGCTTCAACTGATCCAAGATATCAAAAGTTGTATCCTCCTTTTCTTCCTTCTTTTTGGCAACTTCCAATCTTTGAGGAAATGGTGGCTCTTGTTCGGTTTGCTTGACTTGGACTGGTTCAAGATTTTTAGGTACACCAGGCTGAATGGGATCATTCAGAGGTTCCTCTTCCTCTTCCACATGAAACTCAATGATAATGGGATTGGAAGGGGATGGTAGAGTAGTACTTGAACACAAGTGGATATCATTTACACTCACAACATATGCAGAGAATTGATTTGAATCAATAGAGTAGCAGGCTGGTGCTATGGTTTGTTATTTGGATTGGGTGTGGACTGAGCTGGTAGTTGATTAGGTTTAGGTGCATTTGAGTTGGAATTAGCAGGTGGAGGCATTATAGCAGGCTGCTAGGGCTGAGAAGGTGGCTGCATGTAACTGGTTGTCTTAGTAGGCCATTACTGCCCTCCTCTCCATTGATTTGTTTGCTACCAATTTCCTAGAGGTGGCTGCCAGTGTCCTTGAAATTGCTGCCAATTCCCCTAAGGTTGCTGCCACTGGGTGGAGAACTCTGATGACTGGGCCAAGCATTTGGAGGTTTACTCCAAGGATGCGGCAGATATCCTCCATAATTGGGTGGACATGGGGGCTGCCATTGGTTACCAGAGAAATAGGAATTGAAATATGGCCCAGCATAGGATAGTGGATCCAATGGCATACCTTGTCTTGGAGCCCAATGATTCCTTTGTGCAACATAGTAGAGTTGGTCTTATTCAATTTGGATTAGATTGAACTCAGGTGGAACCATCTTTCTTTCAAGATTAGCTACCATCTTATATTTGCAGTCCTTCTTCTTTTGTCTATAGTGGGGGCAATACTCTATCAACATTGCCTCTGCCTCCTCTTGCTTCTTCTTGGTCTGAAGTGTATCTAGCTGAGTAGCTAGATTATTGATAATGTCTTGCTTGAAGTCTGCTAGCAAATGAGTAATCTCCATTCTTGAGACACCACTGGTAGTTGACTTACCCATGGAAGATTGGTAAGCTCTCCCTTTCTTTGAAGCTGTCCTGGAGTAGTTCTAGCATATTTTCTTGATATCTTCCCAAGGAACTTGGAAAATATCTCCTCCTCCCATGAGGTCCAAGGCTTGAGTGTAGCTATCGTTGATTCCTCTTTAGAAAAGCAACTTCTGAGAGTCTTCATTAAGTGTATGGTGTGGAGATTTTTATAGGAAAAACATAAAACTTGTAATGTAATCTTCCAGGCTCTCATCTTCCTTTCGCCGCATCCTTAAAATGTCACCTCCTCTCATGTCACTACCTTTGCAATATTCCTTGTATTTCTCAAGGAATTTTGTCTTCATGTGTTTCCAAGTTTCCATAGTATCTCTACCTAGGCTCATGAATCATCTTAATGCAGCCTCTTTCAAAGTGGTAGGAAATAGTTTAAGCCTACGGGCATTAGTGGTATAATCATAACTCCTGCAAAGTATGTCAAACTCAAATAAAAAGGTATCTGGATCTTCTATGAAAGTCCATAAAACTTTGGGAGTGCTGAGGTAGGAATGTTCTTGATGTTGTCAACTTCATTCTGATGGGAAATGGGGAAAGGAAAAGTTGGTTGGTTAGGTCTATTCCTATTTGCATCACCCATGCCTACTTGATGTTGTTCCCAAGCATAAGGGTTCTCAAGTTGATTTTGATCTTCAGAGGAGACTTCAGAACTAGTCAGATCATGATATGCATCAACAAAGGGGTGTGGATCTTCTTCTTCTTCTTTTGGTAGATTCTGATAGTCAACTAGTGGGAATGGATTATGATTGTTAGGAAGTAATCTCCCATAAGCATCCCTTCTCCTTCCTCTATGCATGTGATATCACTCACTATCAGTCAGCTCACACAAAGAATTGGTAAAGAATAAGGGGGGTCATTACTTCCTAAATGAGGATATACTAAAGAACAACTTCCAGAAACACTACAACAAGGAAAACTACCAATGACTCCAAAAGACTCCCTAGTTTGACACCATCCCCAACAACGACAACAAAAAATGTTGGCATCCTACAATGATCTTAATAACTAAGCCTTTCCATCCATGATTCAAAGATTGGACATCTAACCTGAATAACAATTGCAATCATCATGAAGGTGCATTTAACTTGTCAACCCAGGGACATGAACTTGAAATGGGTCAGCACAGTATGTGCACTAGGAACTCAAAGTAGCCATTCCATTCTATAGCTAAGGAACACACAATACTAAAAGTAAATTGCTTGAAAAGGAATGAAACAAATGCTGAACATCAATCAATGACTATGCTAGGCTGAAATGCATAACAAGAATGAAAATTTGAGCAACAAATAAGACACTGCTCTGTCTGCTTTCGCTGTAGGAACAGTCGGTGATAGATTTCTAACTAACTACTAAACAACAAGTAATACTAAAATAATGCTAAACTAAGAAGATATATTACTCACCAAGTGGGCCCCCTTGGATAAGTATCCTCTAAAACTAATGAAAACTTAGATGCTCAAACTCAAACCTTTATTTTATTCACTGTGAATCATGAGTACAAAAGAGTAATGTATCTGTATTACTGAAAACAAGAGAGTGCAAGTACAATATCAAATCATGAAACCTTCTGAAGAAGGAGCATCAGATCATTATTTATACTAACAGCTAATCGAGGCAGTCAACTTCATGATTGAGAGGACACCATTTAGGGAAAACAAAGGAAATGGAGTGATGGCGGTTACGTGTGCATGGAATCTGGTCAGACATGCATGTCCAAATGTAGATTCAGCTCAACAATAACACGCGTGCATGCTCGATCATTAAAGTCCACTACAAGATGGTTACGTTTAGTTGCATGAAGAATCTTTTTCCGTCAACCTCCTTTGACTTGGAGTGATTCCTTTGCTGGACGTTATGGTGCATGCCTAGTTGGCGGTGTCTTTCTCAACTTAGCATATTAAATTTGCATGGTAAATTCAGTACGCATAATAACTACACATCTATAACCACCTTAAGGAACATTCATTAACCACATGCAAAATCAACATAGATAATCCACATATTATGCCAAATGTCATTAAAGCTTGCAAAGATAGGATTAAGTCCAATGCCAATAGTTTGAGGGAAACATTATGAAAATACCGACATTTATCTTTAAAGTCCATGACATCTACCAACAAATAAATTATAGATTCTACCTAAAATTGGACCAAAAACTAGGCTCATCATAGGGTAAGATCCCCAAACATGATGAAGAAATGCCTCCTTTAGGAGAGCAAGAAGAAGAGGAAAAGGAAAAGGAAGAGAAAGAAGAAGACAAGCTTGACAAATAGGCTAAAACAAGGAAAAGCCTAGAAGCAGAGCATCATGAAGAACATGTGCAACAAGAAGAAGATGAAGAGAAAACCTCCAAAGGGGAGGACAACCCCAAAGAACATGTAGCCACTAAATCCCTAGGGATAGAAATTGTATTCATTCAGGATTTAGATGAAGAAGATGAAGAAAAGAAAAAATATAAAACTTCGGGCAACAAAGAAATGTAAATTCAACATACCCAAGAAGAAGAAGGTGATCATGAATCACCGAAAGGGGGATCTTAGATGCCTGATTGGCTGGAAAAGCAATTACAGAAGAAGACCCCTACGCTCATGGATCTGAAGGTGAGGCTGGAAGCCATTCTAGCTCGAGCACAGATAAGCATGAAGAAAGAAAAGAAGCTAAGAGTAAGATCCCACTTGACAATGGACGCCTCGGGATCCAGGGCAGTGCAAATAGCTACTCCGGTGGTGGAAGGAGAAGGAGTTAGCTAAAATATTTCTACCATTGATTTGGGAATAGCAACGGGAGAGTACAAAATTGATCATCTTGTAGGATCCATTGCCACCATTGTGCACCAAATGCATAAGGACAAGACCTTTAAGGAGGAACTAAAAGCACAAGTGGCAGATTTGATAGCCTACATACAACAATGGTCCTCTGTGGAAGAACTGCCCACCATATTGCTAATGTCGCCACAACTATTGTCTAAAGACCACATTGACAATCTTGAAAGGAGAAAAAATTGGACGAAGGCTACGGAGGATTGGTTTAGATAGGTAATTTATAATGGGAATATGGGCATCGTTTGTGCTATGAGGACATCAAATAAATTCTTAGAGGTGCAAAAATAGCTTGAAGGCACGAGAAAATTTTGCACTGACTTCCCAGAGCTGTACAAGATTACATATCCCAAACTTGAGGCTATCCTTAAGATGCCTAAGAAATCTTGGGAAAAGGGGCTAGCATTGGCAGAAAGCAATCATTGGCTCATCGAGACATGGAAGTTAGGCCTTGACCACAGGAAAGAAATATTAGAACAGGTGCTCCATGAAGTGGAGCTTGATATTGATTGGGTCAAAGAAACCATGACAACTTGTGAAGAGCATCTAAAGCTAATGATAGATTTTGACATGCCTGCCATTGAGCTAGACCCGGAGAATATAAATCCACACTTCCATAAAAATATGGAGAGCAGAACCACAAATGCACTTACGCTGGATTTTATGGGTTTTGCTGCACGAGCCTTCGCTCAATCTGAGTAGGTGATAAAGAATACTCCCAAATGTGATAGGGACTGGGATGTACTTACCGGTAGGTCAAGCAAATTGAACTTCTAGGTACTCCAATCTGATATAATGGAGTGGAATAAACTTCAAGCATTGATCAAAAATTTTGTGGAATACACTACTATGAAGAAGCATGAAGGGAATCCAATAATTGATGATGAATTCCTCACAGTCTAGCTGCAACAAAGGGAAATCTGCTAAAAGAAAAAATGCTACAGTGCTACCCACAAGAAGACAAAATAGGCTAGGGGACAAAATGTAATTTTAAATTATAAAATATTTGGGGTAGGTGAAAACCTAATTTGTAGTGAATCTTGGCCAGACAATGAGATTGAATCTTGTCCATTCATTTTGATTTTTGGACACTATAAATAGGGGGTCTCCTCTCATTTTCAAGAGAGAGTTGAGTTGTTGTAAAGACATGTTACTGGAATTTTAATAGAAATTCATTGATTTTGGTGGATTCTTGAGTTCCTTTGCATGTTACACGATTCTTCTTCTCATAGTTAGTAAATTTGAGTAGATTAAATTTGTTGTTCTATGTTTTAGCATGCTTTAATAGATTAGATAATGCTGCTCATTGATGGTGAATGATTTTGCTGTGTTGATGCCCTTCCTTGTTCATGCTTTTTGCTGTTTATTGATGATAAACTGCAGTGTAAAGCTAGTCTGAACATTTTTTAAATGTTGCACTTAAGTTATATCTTTTATTCATGCTTTATGGTGAATGAATGGTTGAAATCTGTAGACCTTAGAAGATTGCACTAGTTTCATGAGACTGTGAGTTAATTTGGTTAAGTGGAACTTTGTTTTAGGAAGGCTGTCCACTGTAGAGTCCTCCATTATCACTGTTCATCAATAGTTTCAGGTCTAGGAACTTACTCTCTTCCCTGCCCTTTTGAATTTTCTTTGATAGTGACTTTAGATAAAGTTCATTGCACATTGTAAAGCCAAATCTAAAGATCCAAGTGGAGTTTGAGACTGCTGTCCTGAACTTATAGCAATAGAGCAACACTTCAATTTTTTTTATAAAACTCCTTTTAAGGATCCAAATCCATCCAACTTAACTCACGTAAGGCTTCCCCGTGATTACCAGCAAGATCACATTGAACCAATTGAATTATTCCAAGCATGTCATGACCTGACACCCGAGAGACCTTGGGGTAATTTTCTGCAACTTGTTTGTAGGGGATTTCCTTTCAAGAGAGGTAGAGAATTTATGTTCTTGTGTTGAGAAGGTGCAAAAACACTCATCAACAACATCCAGTTGTTGTGGTCCCTTCTGATCCAAATCAATGAGTTCAGGGTGAACCAAGGGTAAAGGGTCATGATTTGAGTCAATATTTTGAATGGATTCAAGGGTATAAATATTATGATCAGGTTTAGGGGTAGGGATACTATCATAGTCATAAATTTCAATAAAGTCATCGATGGCACTTTCCTCGTTTGTCTGTGTAGCATTAGAGGACTCTACTTCCTTACTTGAAGTACACGTGGTACTCAAGGTCTTATCTTTCTACGCGTCATATTCTAAATTGGGGAATTTTTATGTATGAGTAGGTTGTATTGGTTCCAAGATACCCTGTTTCTGTAAGCTGAGAGGAATTTTACCATCATATCCCATTTATTTCATAACATCAAATCCTTTACCATATTGTTCAATAGGTATCTTTATTTCAATTTTTTCTTTTTTTGTATTTTCATCTTTGTATAGCCATTTCAGAAGATCAACTTCTTCTGTTTCATTATAAAGGGATCCCCATTTTTTGAAAGTAGTTGATTTAAAAATCACTGTAGTATCTACATCTGATGTGGTCTTAGTCATTTGTGGTTTTCCATAGGTGTGGGGAGATAAAGGTAGCTTTCCAATGCAAAGAACATGATTTAAGGTATATTCTCCTACTCCTTGTTCTTTTAATTATATTTTGATCTCAGCTTCACTGAATTTTGAGGACACTTTTAAGGACACTTTTAAGGACTTAGGATCGACATATGATTGGGAAGGAAATGCCTCATGGTCACTTGGGATTGTGATTTCAGTTTTAGGACTTAGATTATGGCAATACATGAAAGGGTTTGGATCTCCTTGTATTGTGATTTCAACACCATTGTGTGGGAATTTAATGCACTAATGGTATGTAGAAGGTACTATTTGCATTGCATGAATCTAAGGTCTTCCAAGGAGGATATTATAGGTCAGAGGGAGATCAAGGACTTGGAAAACCACATCCTTTACCACAGTGCCAACTTTGATTGGTAGAGTAACTGATCCTTTAGATGAGCATTCCTCTTCATCATATTCTGTTATGGTAATCTTTTTCCTTGGATCAACTGCATTTTCAGAGAACCCTAATTTTGTGATCAATTCTTGAGTACAAATATTAAGACCTTCTCTTTCGTCTATCAGAACTCGCTTGATCTTGACATTATGGACAAGGACGTCAATGTGTAAAGTTGCATTATGCAGTTATTAGATGGATGAATCATCATTCTCAGTAAAATTGAGAATGTGAGGAGAGGTGATGTGTCCTACCATAGCTTGGAATTGATCTACATGTAGGTCTGTAGGCACTGTAGCAGTAGCAAGCACTTTATCTAGGATAACTTTATGCTCAGGAGATACGCGTAGCAACTCAATTATAGAAATTTGCACGAGCATTTTTCCTAAATGTTCTATGAGGTTATATTTTGAAGCTGGTCTAGTGGGTTTTGAATTAGGACCCCTAAGGGTAATTGTGCCTTTGCAGGCAATAACATTGCTATCAGATTCTTTTCCTTTTATAATGAAAGTGTTACATGATTATCAACTTCACTGATGTTATTTATGGTATAGTCATACTTAGCAGTAGTATATTTTACACCATCACTAGATTCAAGGGCCTTTCCTTTATGCTTTTCATGCTTAGGGAAAGGGTTTTTTAAACATCTCACGATTAGAATTACCAGAAGGTGTGTGTCTGTCAACTGCTATCTTATTGTCATCAATAAGGTCTTGTATTAGATGTCAAAGTTTATTGCAACTATTTGTCTTATGTAGTTTGTGTCTATGATAGTCGCAAAAGTGATCCTCATTCCACCATGGGGGTTTGACTTGTGGATTATATTCCTTCATTTTGATTAGCGTTATAATATTGTTTTCAAGAAGTTCTTTTAATGTGGATTCAAGCGATTATCCCAATGGTGTAAAATTTCATTTAGGGAAGCTTCTTTGTTTTTATTTGACTTTATCTGAAGATGAACCTTTAAGGTTGTAGATAAGTGATGAGGTTTTAGTTGTTTTTGCATCAACAACTCCGTCATTGACTACATTCTTGTTCTTAACCCAAAAAGGTGTCTTGTTGCTTAAGATTGATTTTTGATCTTTGTCATTATTAAGTTTAATAGTTCCATCATCGATGAGAGTTTGTTTGATTCAAAATCCAATTTCTATGGCTTCATCAAAGGAATCCAGGAATTTGAGGCGAATTTCCCTTTCAATTTCTTTGTTCAAATTTTGACAAAAGAGATCAACCAATTCTTTTTCCAGAATGGTATAAGGTAATCGTTTTGTTAAATGTCTCCATCTTTGTAAAAATGACACAAAATATTCTCCTTGTTTTTGTTTGGTGTTAAAAAGGTTTGTCATAGTCACTTTAAGGTCACAATCAAAACTATAATTGGAGACAAATTTATCAGCCAGTTCTTGAAAAGATTTGATGGTCGGGGGTAATTGTGAAAACCATTCCATAGCTTCTCCTCCTAGAATGCAAGGGAATAATCTCATAAGGTGTGTCTCATCAACTACAAATTTCATGGTAGTAGCACAAAATTCTCTTAAGTGGTCTTTAGGATCTCCCTTTCCCTTATATTTATCCAGTTTAGGTATGTCCCAGTGACTAGGAAAAGGTGGCATTGGTTTGCTCAGATCAAAAGGATAGGGACATATATCTTCAATGGAGAACTTGTGGGATGATATTTTACTGTTCTTGAGAGTATCCAATTCTTTTCTCAGTGTTCTAAGTTCATCCAAAATAGGATTTTTGTAGGTGAAGGTTTTGATGTCTTTGAAGATCTCTTGTAACCAGGTTGTAGATAAAAGGGTCTGTGATCTTTGATTCTATCATCATTGTTTGTTTTGGGATGCTTAGATTCACTAGATTTAGGTTGGTCATTCATCGTGAGCAATGATATGTCAAAATCAAGAGGTAGTTTTATTCCATCATCAACAAGGGCCTTGAAGTATTATTGTGGGTTACATTTGACTACCTTTGTAAGCAATTTAGTGAATATATGATCATTAAGTGCTTCATTTATATGGGATTGTGTTATTTCTTCGCTATTAGTTTCATTTGCTTCACTAGTTGCAACACTAATATGATCTTCCCCATCAAATTCTTTTCCCCAAGGGTTCCCTTCTTCTTGAAACATTTTTGCTCTTGTTCTAGGGGTCATAGGCGATTGTTCTGATCTTCAATCCAAGACAAGATAATGTATGAGACCTAAGAATAGGATGCAATGAAAAAGGATATGATTCTAAGATGAGATATGAGAATGGTATGGTCTTATATGAAAAGCTAAGAATGCAAGATCTCAAAGGAAACTCTAGGTCCGAAGTTGGTTATGATGCAAGGCTTTACTTGTGCTATGATGGATAGACACAAGGATAAATGATCAAGAGAGTGTATGGAGGAGATGATAAACTCCAAAAGGATTTCCATACTCACAGATGATGATATGTTCCCTAACTAAATGATGATGAACCTCAAGTGATATAGGTGATTAATAGCCAAAGGTTTGATATCAAGACCTAGGAAGAGTAGCCTAAGTGCAATGCTAAAGGTTTGTTTGAGAAATAATGGATATGCAAGGGCAAAGGATATTCAAGGACTATGTGGAAAGCAAGGATTAAAAGATCAAAACTTGAAGGATGATGGCCCCAAGAGATTTAAGTGATAGGTTCATTTTGGATGGTTTTTGTTGTTTGACCTTTTGGGTTTGTAGGTTTGAGATGTTGCAAATTACTAGGTGTGATGTTTGGTTGATATTTTTTTAAAAAACAAACGCAAGACACAAGCAGACAAAATGTGTTTGAGTTTTATCTTGATGACAAACACTTTGAAAACACTTTACACAACCTAGGCTTCTCAAGAGATACCACTTGCTAGATCCCCACTCGGATTTATCCAACCACTTAAACAAGGTGGATAGCTAGAGACTTGGTGGCATTGGCTCCCCTCCACGACACTCACTTCTTGGGGTAACCAAGTCTCAATTCCCCAAAGAGTAATTTTTGCCTCTACACATGCTTAGTGAAGACGTGGGGTGCCTTCAGAACAACCATTCTTGCACTAGCAAGTGAAAGGAATTTTGGCCACTATAACAAAGGTTCTTAGTGAATACTCGGGGACATGGCTCCCCGCAAGCATCCAACAAGCCACTTAAGGATTTAATCACTCTACTAGGGGCTATTATACGTTTTAGAGTAGGTACCTTGTTTCGAGTGACACTGTACGGAAAGGGAAAATACCATTGTGAGGACTTGACGGTTTAGTCTTATCCTTTTATATACCGGCCTGAGCGAAAAACCAGTTGGATTCATTCCCTCTTTTGAGGCATTCCCCTCTAAAGGTAACAAAAATAAGACAAGGATGCTATTTTTGATCAGCCAAGATCGCATAGAGCGCAAGGAGAGAGCATACACAACACCTTTGTCTCACACTGGCATGGGGTTCATTTTTAAATCCAAAATCCAAATGTGGGATGTGATTGTACAAATGCCAAGGAAATGCTTTTGATCCTCAAGATCGCCGAATGAAATGAGAGGAGAGAATACACACTCGATGAAATTTTGCAAACCACAAGACACAAAAGACACTTGTAAATTTTAATCCCGCTTATGATGTCAAAGAAAATAGTTGAGTTCTTTTTAAACCAATGAATTCAAATGTGATCTAATCTATAAAAAGAAGACACAATGTTTCAAGACTACATTCTTTGGCAATCGAACCTGCAACACACTGATTACTAGTTTTAGTCCATGTTCTTTGACAAACGAGAGTTTAAGTTTTTTTTTGGTTTTTTCAAATCTTTGACATGCAAACCTGCACAAAAGCTGAATTAACAAAATTAGCCCTGAAGTAAATAAACTAAACTAAAAAAAAACTAACATTTACTCTAAAATCTAATTAATCTAATTTAAAAATTTAAATCTACTTAAATTAGAAGAATCTAGCTCTAAATTCTAAATTGAATCTATCTCTAAATTGGAAACTCAAATTTAAACTAAATTTAAAAAACTAAACTAAAGTAAAAATTAATAAAAACTAAACTAATTAGAGAAATTTAAAACTAAACTAATTTAAAAATAAAAAAACTAAACTAATTTAGAAATTTCAAAAACTAAACTAATTTAGAAATTTAAAAACTAAACTAAGTTAGAAAATTTAAAAACTAAACTAATTAGAAAATCTAAAAACTAAACTAATTTAGAAATTAGAAACTAAACTAAATTAGAAAAAAAAACTAAAACTAAATTAGAATTTAGAAACTAAAACTAAATTAGAATTTAGAAACTAAAACTAAATTAGAATTTAGAAACTAAAACTAAATTAGAAATTAGAAACTAAAACTAAATTAGAAAAAATCTTAAAATCTAAACTAAATTAATAACAATCTAAATTTAAAATTAAATCTAACTAAATCTAATTTAAAACTTATTAACAATATAATGAAAATTAAAAACTAATTAAAACTACCTAAAATCTAAAGTAATTTAAAAATCTAATGTTTAAAAACTATTTTAAAAATCTAATGCTAAGACTAATTGCCTCATGTAGGGAGGTGGGCAGCCTCCTACGTAGGCCTGTAAATAGCATATGAAAGTCTATTGTGGAAGGTTTGTGGAGTTGATGAGTTGTAAAAAGCCTTAGCGTTTTGTTAAAAGCTCTTCCCTCACAATTTGTAGCTCTCCACCTGATCCACGTATCAATACTTAAGTGTTGATTTTCCTTCTCTATCGTTTTCCTGCACCCAAAAGAGTTTTGACCAACATGGATAAAATCAAAAGCCTCTCTAATATCACATCCCTGTCACAACATTCTCGTCAAAATATTCCACAGACTATTAAAAGTAAGAATCTTCATCAATCGTTATGCATGCAAGGAATAAATATGACAAGGGTGCAATAGGGTAAAGAAAGCTTGCAGTGAAAATGTATCAAAATTATTTTGCACTTGCAGTGAGAATGTATTAAAATTTTTCTAAGGAAATTCTATTTTAATGATGACACACAAATTTTATTATATTTAGCTTGAACACATTATGAAGCAGAACATCAACAAGATTGTAAAAGAACATTATTAAGAGCAGTACATTTGGTGCCCCCAAAACATTATTAAGAACATTATTTGATGTTGCGCTTTGATGTTGCAATGCAGGAGTTTTCAAGTTTAACACTTCAAAAGAAAAAACGTACTACTAAATGTGGAAGATTTTAAATGCTAAATGTAGAAGTTTTTTAAAGACAGTGAATTGTTTGATAAAAGACTTCAGAGGAAATTTCATCTCCTGTGTGCAATGTATGCAGAATAAGAAAATGGGATCATTGAAAAGGCGCAAAGCTTTAAAGCAAATGATATTGGTAAATGTAAAGCTAGATTCTCTTCTACCTACCACGACATAATCAAAGCATGGACATGCATACAAAATGTGAGGTAGCTTGAAAAAATCATTAAAAAAAAAGGATCTATTGAGAAGGCAACGTTATTCTCTTTAAGGGAATTTTCTGTGAGATACCTCTCTTTAGCTGCTCATCATATTGAGGCGTTTATCAGAAAGGAAATGATTAATCAATCTAGATGAGTTATTCTATCTGGAGATTCATGATCAAGAAAAAATATGCCTTGAGAGAACAAACAATTACATATGCTGTGACAGGTTCACAAATTACCAAACCCTGATAGATATACCATAAACATGCATGCAAAATCCCGTGCATATATAAATATGGAAAGAGATACAATAAAAAAATCACACAACTAACATGCATAGATTATTGCATGATCAAGAATCATGTAGGAAAACATGCAATAAACAGGAAAGCAATAAGTATTTTTATCGCTGCAAAACTTGCCATATATGGAAAACCTACAACCATCACATGTTATGAGACCATATTCACGTCAGGTTCACCATTATGTAGATGGAGGAAAAAGGGGTCTAAAATCTTATTAGATTAAGATTAAGACTTCCAACATCCCCAATGAAGTTACCTGCAAGAAACAAAACATACACATGCAAAAAGAAAAATCTAATCTAAACACACATGCATGCTAACAGGGATTTACTCCATTGTCTTCCTACAATCACAATCTTGTGTTGAGAAATAGGTGCTCTCAGAAGCACACACAAGAGGTTATGATTGATGGATATGCATGATATTCAAATGAAATAAAAATGAGAGAAATGATACTAGTAATGAATGCAACTATACTATGAGCAAATAGATATCAAGAGTGCAAAACAAAGATTGCTAAAAGCGAATGCAAAGATAATGAGAATGCAAAGATTGTGGATGATGTTAGAAACCAAGATCTGAAATGCAAACCAGAAAAGCCTTCCACAGAAGGGAAAATCAAAAAAAGAAGAGATTTGCAAAAAGACGTGCAAATAATTATTATTCAAGAATTTCTTAATTACGAGATATGATTTTCTTTATAAAAGAAAAGTATACATAAACCTAATCTTATCTTGAGCAACAAGATAGCTCAACAAGATAAGGATGAGAATAATAAACCTAGGAATTAAATATTACCTAAGTAAAGTTATGCAAGTGTAATTAAATATTAATTACACTAACACCCCCCCATAAGTGCAACTTAGGGAGACTAAAAAAGTATGCACCTAAAACTAAGATGAATGCAAGAAAGCATGAATAGGTCCTGACAACAAGGCCTGATCAGGTACCCATGTACACATGCAATAATGAGGTAGAGAAGGAAAACCCAATGGCACAAAACCCCCCTACAATGAGATGACTGCTGCAAAGAAGCACTGGAAGAACACTGTGGAGTAACAATGGAACCACAATACGACAAGCATGGAAAGATACTTCTGTCTACAAGAAAAAAAATTGGCATAATAATGTGACAATAGACCCGACGCCACGGAGCACTGGAAAACTCACAAACTGGAACAACCCTGGAATCTGTGAAGGAACAGTAGATGAAATGATGAAAGAATCTGGAAACTGTGTATCTTGATGTCGATGCCAAACTGAGACTAAAAATCTTCCATAGGAACAAGTACCATAAATACTATGGAACAATAACCATAAAAACATGGCCCTCAAACTGAGAAGGATCTGAACCAATGCGGATCAAGAAACATAAACTCCCAATCTAAAGTGTGAATTGATGTGAATCTGATATGTGTCAAGCTAAGACAAGATGAGGCCAAAAGAAACTAAGAACCAGATATAACCCATGCGAGCTATCATCAAATCAAGATGGAGATGGAGATCGAAGTGCATGCACACTCTAATCAGCTTATTATGCAAGAAACCCCCCTGATGGAACTTTATTTCAGTTTATTTATTACAATAACCCAATGATTGTAAAAGGAGAGAATTCAAACATGCATAAACAAAAAATAAAAATAGACCTCAGATCTATGTAGAAGACTAAACCAGCTTTCCAACGTCGCAAAGAAGACAAAAAATGGAGATCGTGGCAAAAAGTTATGAGCTCGGAAGCCATAAATGAACATCTGACTTCAAACAGAAATAAATGTAGAGAAACATAAAAATATAGAAAAATAAACTATACCACTGGAAAGTGCTCAGAACTAGCTTTCGGACGATATCTCGTTTGCCCGATTTCGATACCGTATGCCCAAGTTATGCCAAAAAGAAAAAAAGTGCCCCTTTAGGGCAAATCAGGGCTAGGAGGGGGCTTGGAGTGTCGTACGGCCGGATGACGTCACACTGACATCAGCACTTCATGATGTTAAATTTGATGGCCTGGAGGCCATCAAGGCAAAAAAATTCCCCCCCTACCAGAAAATATTTCGTGGTTGCCTGTAAATTGCGAATTGGTCAGAATATTCCATCAGAATCTGCTGAAATATGTTGTTGTCGGCCGGGGGCTGGGCTGGGCTCCTGGTCCATCATAAGACTGCCACTATTGGAGGAGGATGGGTGGGCATCACCGGAGGCAGTGGTGGACTAGTGGCCACCTAGCGGCGGAACCCTTTAGAACTGGAGGCGTCGCACAAACTTCAAAAAATGCATGTTTTAATTTTTTTTTTCAAAATTCGAGCCTCGGGAAGCATGTAGGGGAGGCCGTATGGCCCCCTAGACAATTTTTTTTTCCTTCTGGACCAACTTCACCAAAATCGATGAAATGAAGGGCGATCATAGGGTGTTTGGCCATTGCGAACGCGATGGTGACCTCCGTTTCTGCCCAAACTTGAAACCCTCATGGATCTGGAAAACGATGGCCAAAATCTGCAAAACAAAAGCCAATCCTGACTTTTTCTAGCGCCCTGAATCCAATGGTGAAGCTTGATCTGATCCAAAATTCCTCATAAATGAACTCAAGGCATGATACCCTCGAGGAATCCTGAATGAACTCTACAATGATTTTCTCAAAAAATATAAGAAGGGGTTGCAAATCGAGGCTCTGATACCATGTTAGAAACTAAGATCTGAAATGCAAACCAAAAAATAACCTTCCATAGAAGAGATAAATAGAAAAAGCAAGAGCTTTGCAAAAGATGTGCAAAATAATATATTTAGGAATTTCTTAATTACAAGATATGATTTGATTTATAAAAGCAAAGTATGCATAAACCTAATCTTATCTTGAGCAACAAGATAGCTCAACAAGATAAGGATGAGAATAATAAACCTAGGAATTAAATATTACCTAAGTAAAGTTATGCAAGTGTAATTAAATATTAATTACACTAACAGATGAATCAAGGATGAGAAGGGGCTATGTTTAAATAGGTGTCCTCAGAGTGAATCCAAATTACAGAATGAATGTGGGATAAAATATTGACTTGGAAAAGTATATCCCACATGCATGAGATGAGTGAAATAGAAGAAGTGCAATAAGATAAATAGGTGACAAAGTGGGTGTGAAAGAGGTTAGAAGAAAGATGTAATGGAGGATATTAAAATGGTTATATAATATTATTAAATGGGTTAAAAAGAAGGAAATTGATATTATGACATAATAAAGAATAATAATAATAATATAATATTCGAATCCACTTAATGATTGGAAAAATTTGAATAATAGGATGGTTTTAATGAAATTTTTTATGTGTCTACAAACATGTCCTATTTTCCATTCTTCTGTTAAGATATGCAAGGTATGCCTAGTAAAGGCTAGGAAAAACATTGTATATAAAATAATTCATTGTAATTCATGGAGATAGGAACTATCAAGACTTGGTACTCTTTTTTTGAGAGAATTTTGTAATTAGAAAAACTTATACTTGATGTAAAAATACCTTTTTGATGAATAAAATCCATATTTATGCCTTCTCATGAACTATGTTTTTTGTGCATATTATGAATGATTGATTCTATATTATGATAAAAAGAATTGTATCCTCAATCTATGTCTCATTTCTCTTGCCTTTACGTAGTTTTACATCAATTTGTAGGTCATAGTTTGTGTTATTTTGTTAAGTTTCATGTTAGAATTTAGTTGTATATGTTATTCCTTCTAAAAAATATCATAAACCCAAAACCTCTCTATGAAAAAATTATGCAAACATGTCAAAGCTTAAGTTATGCATAGACAAACTTTAAATAGTATTGTGCATACTAAAGCAAGTGCAGGTCAGTAAAACATCTGGTGTATCACCCCCTATCACATTTTAGAGTTCATTTTATGCCATTTTCTACCTCTTTTCACTATAAACAACAACATGATAGATTATTTTTAGGTGGTATACTAGGGGAACCAAACCTCTCTAGAGATTCACTCCAACTCTCAGGTCACCTATAGCCCAAAAGTGTTTCCATTATGTTAGTTGGAAGGAGAATCATCTCACCAATCCTCCAAATGGTGCATTCTAACATGACAACAATACATATAAAAAATATTATAATTTTTGAAACAAAGAAGTTGAGGGTATGAAGTGAGGTTATAATGTTTGCCAATATTATCATCAAATAATCCACTAATGTTATCTTGTTAAAATTCCATATACAATACCTAATTTTTTTCTTCTTTCAAGTTCTCTAAAATATGTAGCATTTTCATTTCCTATTGCAATCATACCTCTTTTCCATGTAATGGTATGTTGACATATGATAAATCCATCTAGATAATGCCACCTATTGAGAATACCCTTTTTCTTGGCAATAACACACCCCACTTAGTTAGATAGTCAACAATGATAATTTCCATCATGAAACTCTTATCAGGGTATGGATTAAGTTGTAATTCCACATCATTAACAACCCTATAATTTTGAATTCCTTGGATTTCATTACATAACATTTTCCATGAGACCTATAAACCTTCAAGACCAATTGATTCATAACCTCAAGTGTCATGAAATTACTTGAATCCCTTGAGTCTAACATGCAATTGTGGACCAACCACCCTTTTATTAGCAAGGAGGTAAATAATGGGTCAAAAATTATTTGATTACTACAGTGCTAAATTAGACTCAAACATCTCTTGGATATTGGATTCAACATTTGCATCTCTCAAAGAGTCAATAGGATGGTCAAATACAGTTTGAGCATTGATGTATAAAAAGGCCCTTTCTTTATGCTAAGGAATTGTAAGCATTTCCCTCACTAGTACATAAACCTTGACTTGGCTCAATGTGGGGGTCATATTAATGGGAACATATTTTGGAAAAGGAATGGACAAAGGTATAGTTATGACATGATTTTAAGGGATAAAAGACATTACCTAACCACTAGTAGTGCCACCTTTTTTAATTGATAGAATTTTGTACTCTTTTAGTTGTATCTTACCCTTCATGTGATGCTTTCTTTGCCTAATTTGGATTATCAATTGCAATAGTATCTTTGGGATTTCCAAAATTTAGTGTTAGTATGGTTGCATGCTTGGGACATATCTGTGTTGATTACCATGGTGTAATATTCTATCAAGTTTTGAGGTTTCTTGTTATGAAGGTAATATCAAACTTAGAATTAAATGATCTACAATAAACAACCAGACACACAAATTCATTAGGCCTCAAATTGGGAGGCACCTTTTTCATTAGTATTAAAAATATACTATTAAAACAAAAATTATTTCATTCACCCCATTTTTGATGGTTGTTAGCCCATGAATTGTAAACTTTGGGTCAACCATTTCCCCATATTGTAATATGAAGACCATCATAAATTCCTCCCACAAATCTATGTTGTTGTTTGGAAGGCTTCAATACCATTCCTTTGCACTCTCTTCCAAAGACTACACAAATAATTTCATCATGACATCCTCATCATCAATTTTTGTACTCACCATTGACATTAATGAAGCATATGAGGTGTTATTCCTTAGTGAAAAAATTATTTCCCTTGAATTTTGGTACTAGTTCCCTAATTTCATTGAGTATATGATTGGGATAGTTAGGGATACCATAAAACTATGGATGCCTATATATTTCTAGTTATAAGGTGGGAATATTTGAGCTTGTGTTGGAAATTGGGATCTAACATTTTATTAGTTATTAAGATGTTGATTATGTTGTTGATTTATTATGTTGATTACGGACATTTTGAGCATAATTTTGATTTATTGTTAGGAAATTTGGTCAAGTTCTACCTACTACAACTCAATTTGAGCTTGAATTTTTTGCTACCTTTAACTTATATGGTCAATTATATCTATCTTTCAATCAATATATTTGTCCCTACATCATTTTTTATTGTGTTGCTACATTAGCATCATGGAATGTAGGGTCTTGATCATGAAAAATTCTATGTGATGAGGAAGTAGGGGTACTAGGATTTGAACTTGTTATGGTAGTTATTACATATGAGGGACTCATTATTTTGTTATGTATCTCATTGGATATGTTTCTATTTCTTTCACCTATATTGGTTTCACTTCTTGGCTCACCATATTCATGTATACTATTTCCCTACTCATTCTAATCATTTTTTGACTCAATTCATTAAAGAATATGGGTGGGTGTTGATATTTCAAATAAAAAACATGTTATCTCTACTTGAAGTACCAATATTATTTTTTTGAGAAAGAGGTATTATAGACATACCTTTATTTTTTACTTTATAGGAAGTACGTTGTATTCCTACTTGAGTTTTAATATCTTTAGGTCCTTGAGAATCCCTTGAATGAATTCCTATTTCCATTTTTAATTATTTTGAGCTATAAATTGGTTCTTGGGTTGAGAAGAATAGAGTCACCACTCTCCAATCGAAAGAGAGATATTTCCTTTATCAACATAAGTATTCACAATATCAACCAAATTTTTTTGGTTCCTAACAATGGTGCTGATATGTTGGTGCTCAATTTTTTTGGCTCCCAAATCCCTAAAGAAATTTGTTTTTCTAAGTTCCAATGGTGTCAAACTTAGGGTAAATGATCTATGACTTATGATCAAGCAAAGATGTAATAATGGACCAATTTGCTAAGGTGGGTAATGCCTTCTTTAGATTTAGGCTCTATTATGCAAGGGGGTATTCCCTAAGGTGTTGAAATAAATATCATTATAGGTAATGAAAACCAACCCTAAAACAAACCATATCCATTGCATAGAAAACTTCATTTTATATGTCAATAAGTGCTTAAATGTTGGTTTGAAAATACAAGGGTTTTATAACTTCTTGAAATAGATGAAAAACCATGTGGAGAGTTTGGAGATGTTGCTTTGGTAAACCTTGTGATATTGTTGTTATCACTAAGAAGTGCACCCTTGCTGAGTTGTAAAACTTAGCCTACTAGTGAAACATGGAAAATTTTCTAGGCTTGGGTAACCTAAAGTGGAAAAGAACCTCGAGAGAGGGCTAGTTCCCTTTGGTTCTATAATTGGAAAACAATGAAGGAAAATATAAATATGGATTTGGAATGACTAAAAAGGTGATGTACCAAACTAGAATGACTACACTACTATTTTGAGACACAATCTTTTAGTTTTTCAGTTAGTGTTTACACAACTCAAGTGTTCAACATGTTCATGCATAATTATTTCATAAGAAAGTTGAAATGTTTGTAACCTCTACAAGGAAAAATAGGTGTTTTTAAAAAAAAACAATTTGAACTTCAGTAGCATAACTTATGACCTACATGAAACATACATTTTCTGCCTAAAGGTGTTGGAAATGAGATAATGCGTTGGAGGATTTAAATATAAAACACAAAAATATATATAAATCATTCATTTACACATAATGAGACAACTATTGAGAATGAAAAATTACTAGATTTTATTGATAGAAAGGTGTTCTTCAAACAAAAAGAAGTTTGAAATTTGTATTCCTTACTTGAAAATGTGTCACATAAGTTTTCTCAGTTTGCTGTGACTAAGAAAAATGGAGTTACAATGCTATGTTTTTTGCTTGTAGAGCTAAAAAATAAGAAAGAACTAACTAAAAAAACTATCCTAAGGGTCCTATATCTCATCCCAAGCATAGGAGAGCATATAGGAACTAATTTTGTCTAAGTTACAAGGATTGAAAATAGGGTAACCTACTTTACATGCCCAAGAAGTTTTTGCTTTTGCTTGGTCTCTTTCAAATCCTCAAAGTGTGCTCCAACTGGTGATGAGGCTCCTAGATCTTTGAAATGGGTTTGAACTACCCCTAGATGCTCTCAAACTACCCTTGAAACACTCCACCTATTGTCCTTGTCATCCACTTTACCTTGACTTCTCAATAAATCCCTCCTAGATGCTTGTATGATGTCCTTTATTTCTCATAAAAGCCACCAAACCATCCAACCTCCCTCACAAATGTCTAAACTACCTTTTGCATGAAGATAGGGCATGTGAAAAAGTCTTGAGATAGTAAAAAACACACTCAGGTCATGGGAGTCCTTTAAGGGTAGTTTTTAACCACTTGGCATCATCACACAACTCTCCCTTTGAATTTTCATCCTATACCCATATATTTACTTAAATCTCATCATTTTGCACTATATACTATCATTCTAGCTTGTGTGTTGCTCTTTTTGAATGGTACTTGTTTATGTTTCTGAAGACTCTCTTTGTCATTGTGAAGGAACATTTGGACTATCTTTTGTCACTATGAACTCCTTATGCATACTAGGATCTTCTCTTTAACTTGCATCTCACTATGTTTGTTCAGATTCAAAGATGAACTGACAATTTGATATGCTTATTTAATTTGATGCACTTGAACCATTTCTCATCTCTCATGGAACTCTACCTTCAGGTGTCCACTACACCTCTAACGTGACTATCCATGGAGTGTATTGACAATATTATTTTCTCAAAAAACTCAAAACATGAGTGAATAAAGACATGCCTCTATCTATAGTCCCATCACTATGTTGACGAGCTATGAATAAGGGTCCTTGGTCATACACTGTCACTTACCATGAAACCCCTGCCATGCATTCTTCTAACTATCATCTTATGATAATCTACTTATCCTTTTGTCTTTTTGGGTGGGTGACTGTGTCTAATTGCATATGAATCTTTGAAAAGCCTCATAGTGACTACTACCAAATTATCATGCTATCCACCATCAATCTTTCATAGAGGAAAGGCTATCTTGACGATTTCCTCGTGGTTCTCAAGGTAAAAAAACCTCTACCATAATTGTCACTTTTTCTCATATCAAAATTTATTACTCTTATAACCCCTATGATTTGTGGAAACATAAAATGAATTGACCCAGGTATTGACAATCGCAATTCTTAGTAAGACTTTCTAATATTGACAATAGCAAGGTCTCGATGAATTTTCTCCATTTGAAAGCTTATGAAAATGCTCATAACCTCCAAGCAAGACTAATTTTTCCTGTACTACTGATGATCCTCTTAAAAATACTCAAAATAGGCCTTTCTTTTCTTTTCATGACTCTATCCATTGTATCATAGTCCTTGCAAGTAGTTTCAACATGACTGTATAATTTGTACTTGGTGTTGACAAATCTTCTTAGGGTCTGAAGCAGATTTTTAAAGAACATAACCTTGACAAGACAACCTTCTTATGATTTTTGTGCTTTGATCCTTTATGTCTGTCCATAGATATAAAATTTGTGAACCTCCTTAAACTATCATCAAATTTATGTAATTTCCACTATAGACTATCATAGGGAGTAGTAGTAACGTTGTATAGGACTGTGTAATATAGTATATGGTTGAAATTTTGTCTAGGTTAGTAGGTAGTTAAAAAATGTTTCTATGGGATTGCACTATAGGGCTCTATGGGACTGCATCCATTTGGGATATTTGACACTCTTCCCTTTCATGGCATTTTATATTTACCTATATTAATATTAATATAATATACAAGCTGTTTTCCTTTCGCTTAAAAAAAAATTGAGAGGGGGGGGGGGTGAATTAGTTGTAGCAAATTAAACCTTCAAAACCCTCAACAGTAATCCGATCCACATGCATTCATTAAACCCTTATTCTATTAATGTGATTAAACATGGAATGTAGATAAAAGAAACTAAAATAACAACACCATACACAAGAGAACACCATATTTACATGGAAAACCCAATGAGGGAAAAACCATGGTGAGGATTAGCTCAAAATATAAGTAATTGCAAAACCAGTACAAGGGCTCATTGCTAGAATATGACACACTTTCCAAAAAGGTTCATAAATAGGGCTCACTACCACTGAAAGAAATATAAGAAGATAGAAGAGAAATGTTACATAAATAACACTTTCTTAATGCAATAGGGAATCTACCACAAATGATCCAACACTTTCATAGTCTTGTTTGAAAGATTACGAACACCTTTAGATCACTGCATTCAGAAGTCCAACAGTTTGAAGTTCACACCACTCTGCTCAAATTTGCATCACACACATCATTCACACTGATCTTGCATCTATCTTTCTTCTCTCTTGATTCTTTCTTGCAAATCACAACATCATCAATCTTATTTATATCAACCTCAACCTCAAACACCTTCTCCAAGGTCGACAATCTACTCGTTATATTTACAATTTCAAATTAGGTCAGCACCTAAACATTCCCGCAGTGGATAGGAATGAAAGGGGACCAAAAAAAAACTTAAACGAGACCCAAAATTAAATCTCACATGCCACACTACGCTTCCATTAATACTTGAACATTTTCGAATGCAGTGTAGACACCAGGTCGACCGTTACCTGTGAAAACACATTAAACATTAAGTACACGCTTCCAAATATTCCAATACACCTAATCATGAATCCTTTTGATAAAAACAAGAGAAAAACACCATTAACTCTCCTTCAAAACCAAAATTCCTAAAAAGAAACTATGGAGAAATTTGGAGCAAATACATTTCTCCTGACACCTCTATACAACACAAAAGAACCAGTTCACATACTGGTGAACACAACTTCTTCTGAACAACGATCCATAAACCAAAATTATGAATATAGAAACCTCTAGTAACCTTGAACAATATATCAGATCCCCATAGGCGTAGCATCAACATAGGAGAAACACAAAGCACAATTTGGAGCACATTCTGAATAGTTGTACAACACTATTTTCTCTATTTATCAAATTTTCTCAAAAGCACTTGGAAATCAAGTATCAAAGATATCATCTCAACTCATTACGTCTCTCCAACTTATCTTCAGAAACTGCAACAAAAAGATAGCTCCATGTACTCACAACACTTCCTCAAAGTCTCAACTACACATGCACAACCTACAACAACCTATTCTTCTCTTTTCACAATTTTTTCAATATCCTCGACAACTTCATCATGCTACAACTTCCTTAACATATAGTTGAAATCAATGAAAACACCTTCATACTTGCAAAAATATCCCCCTTTTTCATTAATGGCAACACATGATGTGAAAAACCATCAAAGACAACATAACAGTTCTAAACACACTTCCTTTTTTTTGAATGATTTGACAATATACACAATTTTCTCCCCCTGATACCTTGCACTTTTTCACATGATACTGTCTCCCCCCCTTTGAAATCAAAGGAAAAGGATAATTTTTTTTGCAATGTTTCCCCTTTGACACTGAACCAAAATACCTTCTCTAAATTCTCTCCCTTAGGAGTACACCCAAATAAATCAGCAACTCAATGACAACACATGACTCTACCTACTCCCCCTAAGAGGTAGCCACCAGCATCAGTCTAGAAAAGAGATATATCCATAGATCCACTGGATTGATGCATATCCACATGCATCTAGTTCAAAGGAGGGGTAATAACCCACAACTTCTCTTGAAGATACTCAAAAGTATCCTTAGGAAGAGCCTTAGTAAATATGTCAGCAATCTGATCCTTTGTAGGAACATACTCAAGATTTGTAAGGAAAGCTAGATGCGGAAACAACTCTCCTAACGCCAAAACCTCAGAGAAGAATGTAGATATACTTTTAATTTTTTCCAATTATAGTTCAATTAAGATGCACTATGAAGTAGATAACAGAAACAGAGTATTTGACAATCGCACATGAACACCAGATATACGTGGGAAAACCCTTACGAGAGAAAAACCCACCACACCAAGAGAAATCACTTTGTATTACAGTAATGGATATTACATACAATTTTCAGACTTATCTTTCTGATGTCTGTTTACAACAACATTCACCATGAACAATCTTGTACAAGAACCTTCAAATTATAGTCTTTACAGAAAAGAATTCACTCTGATACAATTCAAACTATTCACACACAACTGTTGATAGAACCCAATCGAATCACTAGAGAGATTACAAACTATATTCATGTCGTTCTTGGCTATTGTGCTTCCTCATAGAACTGTCACAATGAACTGTCTCCCAATGGTTCCAATTCGGCTCCTCTAATTGGCTAAATACCAGCCACGTAGATAGTCATCGCTCGGTCAGAAGAAACAAACTTTGTTGGCATCTCGATGAGACACTAACAGTGTCTTGCTGATGCCACAAAGTCTTCATATCGATGTTGCCAAGAATCGTTTCCATCGGCAAGAGGTTTCATCGAGCTTACAACTTGTATCGGCTTTAGTTTTCCTTTCAGCAAGACTATTGCTCTCGCCAAGACATCCCAACGAGCCTTCTTGTGTTACACCAAGTTCAGGAGACTATCGCTAATACTTCCTTATGTCGCCAGAACCTCACATCGACGTTCTCCACATGTATCGCTATCGTCCAGACTCATCGCTTTCGGTGAGACGTCATACCAAAGCTCCAAAAGTCACATAGACGTGAGTTTTCCATTCGGAAAGAGTATCGTTCTTCGCCAAGACCTCACGCCAAGTCACCACGGGTTATACCGAAGTCGTATGTTATACCGAACTCCAAATAATAGTCGGCAAGACATATCAATATTGCCAAGAGGTTTCTCCGAGATCACACATGTCACCCCGAAGTCATCAACAGTCGCCAAGACATATCACCTTTGCCGAGAGTTCTTATCGAACACATATATGTTACACCGAAAACCTCTCATCATCAGTGAGACTCACCAATGTCACTGGGACTTCATAGCGAGAACCCTTTAGTTATCTCAAAGACTTCAATACATAACATACTGTCGGCAAGACATTAGCTTTCGCTGGGACTTCACACCGAACAAAGCCTTTTGGCCAAAGATCTTCTTGATATACGATTGAATGGCCTATCAGCCAGAGATCTTGACAGGCGCTAAGAGGTCACACCGAAAACAACCTGTCATAGCGATATGATCCTTCGGTGAGACAAAAAACTAGGTCACAGTGACCTGTACAAAACATGATGTTCCAAACTGCTAGTCGGCCAGACATAAGAACTGTCACACCGACTTGGCTCCAATGGAGGTTTCAGCCTATGATGATTGAGGCATACTTTTCCAACAAGCTTCACTCATTCTCCATAACCTTCTCTCTCAAAAAGTGATACCTAATTGATATATGCTTTGTCCTTGAATGCATCACTTGATTATTTGAAATGTTAATTGCAATTGTATTATCACAAAAGATAGAAATAGGCTCATCATATACTATTATGATATCTTTCAATGTCTGTCTCATCCACAAAACCTGTGTACAACATGATTATGCAATAATATACTCAACTTCTATAGTAGAAAAAGAAACTGAATCTTGCTTCTTACTCAACCATGACACCAATTTATGTCCAAGAAAGAATGCACCACCACTTGTACTTTTTCTATCATCAACACAAACATCCCAATTTGCATTTGTATAAGCACTTAATGTGAAATCAGTATCCATAGGATACCAAGGCCATCATCTTGAGTGCCTCTTAAATATCTGAATATCCTCTTCATAAATGCAACATGTGTTTCTTTAGGTTTTTCTTGAAATCTAGCCACAAGAATAACTACATGCATGATATCTGGTCTAGTAATAGTTAGATATAGTAGTCCACCAATCATAGATCTATATGTGCTCTGATCAACCTTAGGTGAATCATCATCTTTGCTAAATTTACAGCTAGTCACCATAGGGGTGCATATTGCTTTGGAGTCATCCATTCCAAACTTCTTCAATGTCTCTTTGATGTACTTTGATTGTGAAATGAAAATCCATTTATCTATTTGATTGATTTGTAACCCAAGAAAGAAATTCATCTCCCAAAACATTGACATTTCAAACTCTTTCTGCATCTCTTCAGTGAATTTCTTACACATAGCTTCATTTCCTCCAAATATAATATCATACACAGACATAATCACTATCAATATTTTTTCTTCCTTAATTTTGAAGTAAATATTACTATCTGTGGTTTCTTTACTGAATCCTTGCTGTATCAAATATCTGTCCAATCTTGCATACCAAGCTCTGGGAGCTTGCTTCAATACATATAATGCCTTCTTCAATTTACATACCATATATAGTTGATCTGAAAACTTAAATCCTTCTAGTTGTTCCATGTAAACCTCTTATTCCAATTCACCATTCAGAAAAGCAGACTTCACATCCATCTGATAAACTTTAAAGTCCTTATGTGCTGCAAATGACAAAAACATTATGATAGATTCCATCCTAGCCACAGGAGAAAATTTCTCCCCAAATTCTATCCCTTCCACTTGTGAGTAGCCCTGACACACAAGTCTTGCTTTATTTCTTATAACTTCTCCATTCTCATTTAGATTTTTCTTGAATACCCACTTAGTTCCAATGTTCTTGTTTTTCGGTCTAGGAATCAATTCCTAAGTTTTATTTTTCTCTATCTGCATAATTTCTTCCATTGCCTTCATCCAATGTTCATATTTACATGCTTCACTCACTGTTTTAGGTTCATCTTTAGAAAGTAAACATAGATTTATCTCAACTTCAACAACTTTTCTTCTTGTCAATACTCCTTTCCTTTTGTCTCCAATGATTTTTTCTTCAGAATGATTCTTTTGCACATACTTAGGGGTTTTAGGGGTCTTCTCCATAGCTTCTTCCTCTTCATTTTGCACTTCTTTTCATAATATTTTTCTTCTTCTTCTCTGCAATCAAGTTCATTTGACACATATCCATCCACTGCAATTGAATTCTACAATTTTTCATCAACCTTAACATTTTCACTTTCAACTATCTTTCTTAGCCTTTTGTTGTAACATATGTAAGCTTTTCTTTTAGTAGAATATCTAAGGAAGATACCTTCATCAAAACTTGCATCAAAATTTCCTAAGTTTTCTTCATCTCTTTTGATATAGCATTTGTTTGCAAATACTTTGAAGTACTTGATAGTAGGAATCCTTTGATACCATAGCTCACGGGGAGTCTTTGTGATGTTATCTTTAGCTTGAACTTTGTTAAGTATGTAAATAGTAGTATGGATAGCTTCTCTCCAATAGACTTTCGATAGATTTTTTTCTTTCATCATAGTCCTAGCAGCTTCTTGAATCATCTAGATTTTCCTCTCAACCACTCCATTCTACCGAGGAGTTCTAGGGGTAGACAAGTTCCTCTTTATTCCATAAACTTCACAAAACATGTTAAACTCATTGGAGGTGAATTCACCACCTCTATCAAGCCTCAAAATTTTTATTTTCATATCCATTTCATTCTCAACCATAGCTTTAAATGCCTTGAATTTATATAATGCATCATATTTCTCTCTAAGAAAAGTAACCCATCATTCTAGAGTAATTGTCAATCAAAAGCATAAAGTACTTGTCACCTTGAAGACTTCTCACCCTTGTAGGACCAAAAAGATCTGTATGTACTAACTCCAGTAGTTTGATAGTATATTGTTCCTTTCCTTTGAAACTACTCTTTACTTTCCTTCCAAACTAACAATCCCTACATACAACATTGATAGGCTTTATCATATTTTGGTAGGTCTCTCACTGCATGAACTAAACTGATTCTCACCAAATTATCAAAATTCATATGACACATCCTTCGGTGCCATAGCCAACTATCACTAATATGTAACATAAAGAAATGACCATCAACACCCTTAAGTTGATAGATGTTTCCATCTTTCCTTTTACCAGAAACAATCACTATTCCAGTCCTTTTTCTGAACTCACAAATTTCATCCTTAAACACAAGATTATATCCTTTGCTACACATTTGTCCAACACTCAAAAGATTATGCCTTAAACCATTAATATAGTAAACATTATTAGTTTTATTCTTGCCATCAAAATTGATTGAACCTATTCCACAGATCTTGGCTTTTGAATCATCTCCAAATTTAAATAGTCCTCCATCATATTTTTCAAGTTCAACAAACTTATTTTTGTCTCCAATCATGTGATTAGAGCAGCCACTATCAACAACCCAGTAATTCTTATATTCTTTAACATGAAAGGAAGATACCAAAGTACCTTCAACTTTCTCCTTCTTCTCTGGAATACTTTCCTTCACACAACTTTCAGATTTAGTAGAACTGGATTCATATTTTATAGACAAGAAAAAGCATTAATTTTCATCAAAGTCTCCATAATTAGATTCATCATTAGACATATTAGCATCTTCTCTAACATAGTAATCTTTCTTAATCATTTTTCCTTTATTCTTCTTACTCTTAATGTTTACAACTCTTTTTGGACATCTTGAAGCATAATGACCTATATCACTAGAGCTAAAACATTTGAAAGGTAGTTTACCTTTGTACTTATCGGTTCCCTTCTTCATTCTTCCTAAAAAGTTAGATTCCACATCATCAAGATTTTCCTTATCTGAATCTTCAACATTTTATGATACTCCAGCCTTGAAAGCAGTCTCAACATTTATATCATTTTTAAAGCCCTTTTTCCCCATTTCAAAAGAAGTTAGTGTACCAATCATTTGATCTCTAGAATAAGTATTAATATTTGCAATTTCCTTAATAGTAGATACCTTTTCACTATAAGAATCAAGAAGATATATAAGAAATTTCTTGACTACTTTAGATTCTTTGAATTGTGCACCAAGACCTCTCATTGCGCTCACTAGCTCATCAACTCTTGGCATGTAGATTTTGATTGTTTCATCTTCAGACATATGTAGGGTCTTAAATTGTGCCTTCAAATTCTACAGCTTTGCTTGTTTGAATTTTTTATCTCCTTCATAAATGCTTTCTAGCTTATCCCAAACCTATTTGGTAGTCTTCAAACTCATAAATTTTACTAATTCAGTATTTGAAAGACTATTCACAATAATAATTCTTTCCTTAGCATTGATCTCATGTGCCTTGATCTCTGCACTTGTACTTGGACCATTTTGAGGTGCAACATATTGATTCTTTACTACCATTTCAATTTCATATCCATGAGTTGCCAGATATCCTTCCATCTTTGACTTCCAAAATGCATAATCTGTGCCATCGAATCTAGGGAATTCCAAAAAAACCTTGTTTTCCATCTTAGATCTACCTCGAGCGATTAAGCTCTTTTCCAAGGAACCTCGCTTTGATACCAACAGTTGAATGAACAAGACAGCCAAGAGGGGGGGTGAATTAGTTGTAGAAAATTAAACCTTCAAAACCCTCAATAGTAATTAGATTCACATGCATTCATTAAACCCTTATTTTGTTAATGTGATTAAACATGAAATGTAGATAACAAAAACTACAATAACAACACCATGAAAAAATAGAACATATTTATGTGGAAAACCAAATGAGGGAAAAACCACGGTGAGGATTAGCTAACAATATAAGTAATTGCAAAATTGGTGCAAGGGCTCATTGCCAAAATAGGACACACTGTTCAAAAAGGCTCATAGCTAGGGCTCACTACCATAAAAAGAAATATAATATAGAAGAGAAATGCTACACAAATAACACTTTCTTAATGCAATAGGGAATCCAACATAAATGCTCTAACACTTTCAAAGTCTTGTTTGAAATATTGTGGACACCTTTAGCTCACTACATTCAAAAGTCCAACACTTTGAAATTCGCACTGCTCTACTCAAATTCACATCACACACATCATTCACATTGATCTCACATATATCTTTCTTCTGTCTTGATTCTTTCTTACAACTCACAACATCATCAATCTTATTTATATCAACCTTAACCTCAAGCACCTTCTCTAAGGTCAACAATCTATCTATTATATTTACAAATTCAAATTAGGTTGGAACCTAAACATTCCTGTGGTGGATAGGAATGAAAGGGGACCAAAACAACACTTAATCGAGACCCAAAATTAAATCTCACATGCCATGGTACACTTCCATTAATACTTGAACATTTTTGAATATAGTGTAGACACCAGGTTGACCATTACCCATGAAAAATATTAAGCATTAAGTACATCTTCTGAATCTTCCGATACACCTAATCACGAATCCTCTTGATACAAACAAGAGAACAACATCATTAAATCTCCTTCAAAACCACGAGTCTTGAAAAGCAACTGCGAAGAAATGTGGAGCAAATACATTTCTCCTAACACCTCTGTACAACACTATAGAACAAGTTCACATACTTGCGAATACAACTTCTTCTGACCAATGATCCAAAAACCAAAATTATGAATATAGCAACCTCTAACAACCTTGAACAACATATCAGATCCATACAGGCATAGAATCAACACAGAAGAAATGCGGAGCACATTTTGAACACTTATACAACACTCTTTTCTTTGTTTATCAAATCTTCTCAAAAGAACTTGGAAACCAAGTACTAGAGACATTATCTCGGCTCATTACTTCTCTCCAACTCAGCTTCAAACACTACAACAAAAAGAGAGCTCCATATACTCACAACACTTCCTCAAAGTCTCAACTACACATGCACAACTTGCAACAACCCGTTCTCCTCTTTTCACAATTTTCTCAATATCCTTGACAAATTCATCATGCAACAAACTCCTTAACACATAGTTGATATCAATGACAACACTAGCCAGTAGACTTCCTATTGACATCAATGACGACACCTTCATAATTGCAACATTTATTATTTCACTTCATGCAATGTTCTCAAGGTTGACTTCATCATGGCTATCAAATATGCATAGGTCTCCCTCTTATGACTATTTTCCTTATCAACATGCCTTGTCATTCAATCATTTTCTTGGATCCTATTTGTTCAAGACTTATCTATTCTCCCATGCATGACTATCCATTTGCATCCCTTTAATATGTGTTGATAGTCAATAAAATTCATCCATTTTCCTTTCCTCAAATTCATTATTTTTTGAACATCACAAATTTCACAAAGGATTTTCCTTTTTGCATATCCATCTTTCATGCCTCTTACTCTACCTTACATTATAGATTGTCTCCTTGAAATGTATATGTAAATGATTCCATAATGTTGGCTGTCACTTCATGCATATTGTGACTATAATTCTCATCTCGGACCACAAGATTGAACATTTATGGCTGTCCCACTTTGACTTATAAACTTTTAACATTTGATAACATTATTTTATATTGCAGACTTGTCACTATCAAATTTTAATCCCCACCAATTCTCTAGACCTATAATGCACTTGTGATCTTTTCTTGACAATCCTTCTTTATCCTTTGCTCATGTGACTACCCTCATCCTTGATTTGAATGTCCATTATCTCAAAAAAATCTTGAAGATTTGTCACTTTATTTGTTAATTCACTATGAAGTGTAACTATTGTCCTCTATGTTGGATTGTCCTTCCTTTTGATCTTATTGTCCATAAATCTTTGGTTTCTCACCACTATGAAACACATGATTTTCCATTAGGTTACTTATATATTATCATAAGGTTTGAATATCTTAAACTCAACAACTTGTGTCCATAGTCCTCTCGTTCCACTTTTGACCCCATGTTCTTGAATATCTCTCATACTGCCCTCTCAAAACTTGACCAATATATCTTAGTGAAAAATGAGAAATGTAAAAACCTCATTCTATTTTCCTGATTATGCATGCATCTTTTGTATACTTTATACTCAATACTGACTTTTGAAAGTTTGATCTCCTCTTCATGAAACAAAACCAACTACTAACATATTTTTTGGTATTTTTCAATAGTTATATGACTATCCTATACTTGACCTAAATGTACTTCACTATCCCTTTTATGTCCATTGAGGCCCTTTGACCTTTTTCTATCTAATAGACCACATTCCTTGTTATTCTTGAGCGCTATATACCAAACCTTGCAACTTGAACTGTATTCTATGCTAAACTTTGTCACTCTCATTTTTTTTTGTCTATGGTGGCTATGGAGCATGAAATTGGTCCTTGATACTCCGAGGATGTGGAAAAAACTAATCAATACCAATACCTTCATCACTACCCGACTCATTTGAATTTAGGGAATGACCCACATTTTTCTAGGGTATGATCCACATTTTTTCTAGGGTATGATCCAATCTATAGAAGCATTGTAGTCTTCCCTTCTCGTAGATACCTTATGTGCTTCCTTTCAAGTCCTCTTGTCAATCTTATAATTTTCCATTGGTGGCCTCCTTTCTCTCAATATCCGTGCTTTGGATTTCCCGTGGACAACTCTCTTGTGTGGAAGAACCTTGTAAAATTGAAGGGATCATACTATTTACTAAATGAACTACAATATCTACTGGCCCTTGTATAACCTTGCTTGCTCCTCTATTTGCTCAATCTTATTAGAAACATTTGGTCTAAAGAAATAACCTAGAGCATTTGAGGTATTTAGAAAATGGTTTCATCCTCATCATTATTGCTAAATGAACTACAATTGACAAGCCTCTCCAGAAACCCATTCATGTCATTTGTTGATGGGTATTTTATCACTACTCAACACAGATAAAACAAGAATGTTTTATCTCTCTTGGAAGGTGACTCTCTTCAAAAAAATTTAGAAAATAACCCCAAGGTTTAAAAGGTTAGGTCTTGACAATGCAAAACAACTCAGTGGTGATTTGTTATGCTGGTAATCATAAAGGGAATTTATGGTTAACAAGGCTAGAAACTATAGGATTCAAATGAGGGTTTTGTAAAATTTGAAGATAAGTATAAACCCTAACCAAACTCTCTAGATCTGAAATATAGAAATGATATTATCATTAAATGTGGCAATTTAAATGATGCTTTTATCCTAAAACTCACAAATTTAAAGAAATAGCAAAAGATTTAAGGGTTTAGAGAGATTCTAATCTAAAACCTAAGTGCAATTATGCAAATAACTTAGTATTCAAGGTGGAAAAATCCCTAATAAACCAATATCTACTTAACCAAGATGAAATCTATAGTATTACAAAAATGGCGCCATCTGCTAAGGAATATCAAACGATTTTTAGATTGTAAAACATTCCAACATATACCTATATTTTGGCATAATATGAATAAAAATTCACAGTTGAACCATTGCATAAAATGTGGCTTAGGCTAACTATGCAAAGTGACTTAGAATCAACAGATCACAAATAGTCTAAGCAGTAGATTCATCTAACATCTCCAATACTTTCCCATGCACATCAAAGAACTAAAACTAAATCTAAAACTAAACAACTGAAATAACTTGGAAACACAGGAACCATGCAGTAAAATGAAACCACAAAGAATAGAGCACCAAATAAGTGTCTTCTCCTTAGATTAGCTTTATAAAGTCTACAACAATTCCACATTCAACTTAACAAATGAGGAGAGACCTCATATTTATAGAGTTTTTTAGGAAACTAGGGTTTTAAATCAATGGCTAAGATTACATCACATAGGCACCCTAATTAGGTTAACCAAAATAGGTTAACAACATGGGATACTAATTCCCATTTAAATTTAAACATTAAAATATCAAAATATTGTTTTACATTAAAACCCCATTTAAATTCAAAATAAAGTGCCCCTGGCATTGATTACAAGGTCGCCCAGTTTGTCCTTTTGTGGCGTGATGAAGATTGACATGAATTTTTTTGTTGATTTTCCTTTATTCTTCCCCTTTGTCCATATGTTGCCTTTTACTAAACTCTTGGAGCCTATGCAAAACACTATTCAATTCTTGCTGATCTAGAACTAGAATAAATTTAATTCTAAAGGTCACTAAGTTCAATTCAAATCCATATTTCTTTAATAGTTTATCCCAGTCCAATTTTGAATCTTGATATTTGTGCATCATGTTGATGTACATGACAACATCTTCTAGATAATTTTCAATTACATTTCCACCTTCAAAATGAGGGAAGCTTTCTTTCCACCACTTTTTCAACAAATCAATCTTCATAAAGTCCTCGTTGAGGGATTTAACTATCATGGCTTCCAAGAACAAGACACACCTTGCAAAAGTTTCCTCCATATCTTTCTCCATTTTAGGACATTCTTCCAAAACATTATCCATTACTTCTCTCTTGAACTTAAAGGCCTCAACCCATTCTTTGGGCTTTTCGATATTCTCTGCTGTAAGAATTTTCTCCTCAATTATCACTTCTTCCAGGATGTCCATCAACACATTCAACCTCACAACTGATTTATCATCCATGGTCTTGCATTCAACTACAATTTTCTGAACTCTGTCTAGGTAGACTGAAGATTTATCATACAATTGTATAATCTTTGAAATAAAGGGAATTCCCTTTTCATAAATCCCAAACACCCAATTTTGTGTTACCTGTGCTGATGATTTCATCTTTTATAACTAATTTATTGCATCTTTTAAAAGAATACTAGGCTGATTGGAAGGACCAACTTCAGTTTGAAGGGGTTTCACTAGATGCTTGATGTACTTTTGCAATTCATCTACTTGTTTATGTAGCTTTTCTTTGGCCTTCACCTCCTTATCCAACCTTTGCAATATCACATCCATAGATTTTTTGAGATCCTTAGCTTCTTGCTTCTTCGTTGAAGGTCCCAAATAAATGTTTGCACATTATACTCTTCTGGAGTAATTTCCTCATTTTTCTCCACAATAGGGATGCCACATTACCCTGTTATTTGAATCATCCTTAATGATATGAGAAATTACCTGAGCCTTCTTCTTTTACTTGGGCTTATTTAAACCAATCAAAAACTCATGCCAATTGGGAGATACCTCTTCAATTATTGGTTTTGGCTTTAGGCTCTCCTTGAGCCAGTCTAGGGCTATGGACACTTCAACATTTGTATCTAATTCTTGTTCATTTTTTTTCTTCTTGAAAGTCCTCTTTATTCACATCTATATTTTGAGGCCATTCCTCTTCTTTATTCACATTTTCCTCTTCCTCATGAACTTCTTCCTCCTCCTTTTGCAATTGGTTGTTATCTTGTTGTTGCTGATTACCTTCTGCCAATTGCTTTGTATTATGAGAATTCACCCTTTTAGCTTCAGTTTCTAAGTTAGATCCTAAAAAACATCTTCAAATGTGGCATCTCTTTCTTCTGCATCCTCCCCCTTCTCAAAAGGCATATCTTCCTGTAGTGGCTCAAGCGGTATATTCTCTACTTCTTCCTCCGTAGCCTTTTCACCTTCAGAAGATCTCGCTTGAGCAGCCTTTTCAAGATCAACAACAACCTTTTCTATATTATCAAGTTTTGGGAAAGGAATTACCACCCTCAGAGAAGCTTTTCTTTGGTAGACTACTTGGGGTCTTTCTTCAAAGCTTTCAACATTAATAGCTTCCTCCTAGGTACCTCTGCCAACTATGTCTTGAAGAATATTCTTGCTTTCTTTCTCATTTGGTTGCTTCTTGGGAGGTGAATTAGCAGAGGAACCCTTGCCTTTACCCCTAACAAATATTCTCCTCTTTGGATGTGATTTCTCTTCAGTAATGGTTTTGGTGGGATTCCTTTTCTTTGGAATATGCTACCTCTGAGTCTCTTCTAATTTAACCTTAGTCTTTTGCTTTCCTTTTGTCCTCTTGATGACTAAAGGTTTTTCCTCCTCAGACTTTTCTCCCTTAGCAACATTTTCTTCTTGATTATCTGATCCTCCTTTTGATGAGGATTGTGACTCGAGGTCACCTATTAAATCATATGTAAATTTTTCCCAATCATCTTCCAGCTCCAAA
>VDFB02336524.1:0-27268 GCA_007258455.2 Sequoia sempervirens
ACATAACATCACAGAACGGGGAAAAACAAAACGACATAACGATAAAGCATAAAAATTATTTACAAAAATTTACAAAGAGTCACTCCTCTCCCGGAGGATTGAAGTGTTTAAGATATTGCCCGCTATGAGGAAGCAGGAATAGCCTTCCATCCTGATGTGAGAGAATATATGTATTTTCTCCTACAAATTCATGAATCCGGAAGGGCCCTAACCACAAGGAATCAAATTTTCTATGCATTCCTTTAGGTTCGTGCCTTTTGTCCCACAAAAGGACTTAATCTCCGACTTCAAAGTCTCTGTGACGAGTCTTATCAAAAATATTCTTCACTCTTTCTTGATGCTGAGTGATTTTATCAATGACCTCTATCCTTTCTTCTTGAAGTTTTATCAGGAGCAACATCCATTTCTGAATAGGATCATTGAATTCTTCATCCTCCACTGCAAATGCTAGCTGTAAGGCAGACAGCTCCAAGGTAGTGGGTAGAATAGCTTTTGTACCATACAAAAGTATAAAAGGCGAGGTGCCAATAGCTCTTTTAAGAGTTATACGATCAGCCTAAAGGGCATCATATAACTTGGTATGCCAAGTTCGCTGATTTGACTCAACTAACTTGCATATAATTGTGACAATGTTCTTATTGGATGATTTAGCCTGTCCATTGCCCTGAGGATAATAATCTGACGAATGCGATAGCATGATGCCATGATCAAAACAAAAACTCAAAATTTCCTCTGACGAGAAACATGTTGCATTATCAGTCACAATTTTTTGAGGCACTCTGAAGCGAGAAATGATATTTTCCTTAAGAAAGTTGCAAACCACTTCAGACGTAGCTCGTTTAGTAGGAATCACCTCAACCCATTTTGTAAAATAATTTGTCGTTGTAAGGACAAAAATATGCCCCTTATTGGAACTTCGATTGACAGGTCCTACAAAATCAATACCCCACTGCTGAAATGGAGCATCAATGACAACTGGCCTGAGTGGAAAAGATGCCAATTTCACTTTACCAGCAAATTGCTGACATAACTGACATTTGTACACCCAATCATATGTGTCATGGAACATAGTTGGCCAATAAAACTGCGCTCGCAAAATCTTGAATGCAGTGACCCTTGATGAAAAGTGTCCTTCGCATGCCTGATTATGAAAAGCTTCTAACAATCTCTATTGCTGATCCTTTTTGACACATAATAGAAAAGTTTCATCAAGGCCACGCTTGTACAGAACGTTGTTAACAAGCACGAAATTCTATGCTTTCAATTTCAATGTTCTTTTTTGCTGTTTGTCCATGTGACGTGGACATTCTCCATACGCTGAATAATACCACAGAGGTGTGTACCATTCTTTCGCAGAATTAACAAATAGGACCAAAGGAAGGTCCTCTTCAATTTCTTGCTCTGAACCAATTCCACCATTGCTCTGGAATTTGCGATCTCCATCTTCTACCAATAAACGACAAAGACCTTGCCTACGAACAAGCTTGGTTGGCTTAATCTCTAGATCATATTCCTGAACCCGCGCAATCCAATTCCCTCTTTTTGTGCCCATCTCCTGTTGGGTAAGCACACTTTTGACTGCTAGATCGGTGACATACACTATTGTATGAGAATTCAAAAGATAAAACCTGAAATTCTTGACAGCTCTGACAACAACATAAGCATTCTTCTCAATCTGGGAATAACGCATCTCAACATCTTTAAAATTAGCACTCATAAAAGCAATAGGAGATTCACCCTCCTCGCTGAGCTTCTGTGTCAATATGGCAGACAATGAGTGTTCTGACACATAACAATAAAGGATAAAATCCTCCTAAAAGTTAGGCCGAACTAACACTGGTGCATTAGCAATAGCTTCTTTGATTTTAGTAAGGGCCTGTTTGCCTTCATTCATCCACACAAAAGTAGACATCTTCTTCATCATTGCTGAAATCTCCTTTGTCAGCTCTGAGAAATCAGGTACGAACCTTTGGATAAAGTTAACTTGACCGAAAAAGGAATGCACCTGCATTTTTCTTGTAGGGAGAGATAGGTTTCTAATTGAATCCACCCGATTCGGATCTATTCTGGTACCTTCTTTAGAAATGACATGGCCAAGTAACTTGCCCTCCGTCATCGCAAAGATTGTCTTCTTCGGATTCAAAGATATTTTATGATACCTGCATCTCTCAAACACTTTCACAAGATGTGAAAAGTGATCACTCTGTTTATTTGAAAAAATGGTTAAGTCATCAAGGTAGACAACTATGATCTTATTCCTAAGATCCCCAAACACTAAATCCATGGCTCTTTGAAAAGTAGCACCGGCATTGATAAGGCCAAAAGGCATCCTTTCATAAGCAAACGTTCCCCATAGCGTGGTGAAAGTTGTCTTGATATGATCCTCCTTAGCCACTGCAATTTGATTATAGCCAGAAAAACCATCAAGAAGAGATAGCATTTTTTATTCGGTAACTGTCTGCAATGTATGCTCCATGATAGGTAAGGGATAGTTGTCCTTTAAGGATGACTGATTCAAGTTCCTGAAATCAACACAAATTCTGATTTCTCCATTTTTCTTGTGCACAGGAACAATATTTGACACCCAGGTGGAGTGATGAATGGGGAAAATTATCCTCGAGTCCACCATCTTCTGAATTTCCGCATAGATAGTATCTTGAATTTGTGGATTATAATGTATTTGTTTCTACTTGAAAGGCTTCACCTTAGAATTTAACGGAATTGTGTGAGACAATTCAATGGGTGTGAAGATCTTTAAATCTTCATATGACCAGGCAAAAACATCCTTGTATTGCTTGAACAAGGCGATAAACCTCTCAGTTTCTTCAAGAGTAAAACATTTGCCCAAATTCACAAGCCGAGGCTTGTCTTCAGTACCTATGTTAACTTGATTATATTCTGATGAAGTATTCACCCCTGACCTCTTCTGATCTTGGATGTAACGATCATTCCTGTCAAAAATATCTTCTAAGGATACAAAACCTTTAGGAATCTGATTTCCTTTCAACTGTATGATTCCAGATTCTATAACCTCAGATTCTTTAGTAATTGACTCTCTGTAAGGAGTTGAACTCCCTTCAAAGAACAATTCTTTATAGTTGTCTCCCATGACGAGAAATTCTTCAATATCCTCATCATCACTGAAGACTTTCCAGTTGTCTGAATTATCAGGAACAACTGGTCTGTAGATTAACTCAATAGCAAATGAATTCTGACGAAAGTCAGAGTTAGGCATAAAAAGAGCGGCTGAAACTACAAGTGCATCAACTTTGCTCTTGTTCATTCTTGAAATATATTTTATGTTGAATGCATCAAACCAATTGATTGCATTCCACACCCTTTGCCTGTAGTTTTGGAGATGATTCTTTCTTACTTGAAACTGCTCTCTGACCTGCTTAACGATCAGCTCTGCATCTCCTTCAACTTGAAGCAGCTTGATCCCCATATCCTTTGCGTTTTTGAGACCTAGCAAAAGCGCCTCATATTTGGCAGTATTATTAGTGCAATCGAATTGCAACCTATATGCAAAAGGATATAAATGACCTTCAGGAGAGATAATCACTACTCCCGCTCCAGAGCCTGAAGTCGAACAATTACCATCAAACTGCATCGTCCACATCTTCGATTCTTCATTTGACAATTATGTGGTAAGTGCAAAATTATGACAATCTTTAGTCACTTCGGACACCATAGCATATGTTCCTGGACCCGTGTCTTGATACAACACTTGAGCATGTGGGTCTTGGGACTTCACCACTGTGAACTTTGATTTGGTTTCTGGTTCCAACTTGAAAGTGCCTTTCTTCAATGGGATTGTCGTGAACGACCAATCCATCTGTATTTCTCCTCCAAGATCCTTGCAAAAACTTCTACTAAGTAACATCTCGTAACTGATAGGAATATTAGCCACCGGGATAGTCATCATGATCTTTTTCTCTGGACACGATGCTAGACTTACTTGCACATCTTTGAGTTGACCGACTAATGGCACCGGCTTGGACTCAAGTGAGTAACACTTTTCCTGAGTCGGGGTGCATGAAAGTCCCAACGCGTTCATAATTTGTAAGGGCATAATGTTGTCCGAAGCTCCACTATCAATTATACAATTGCTCAGCTTAAAACCTCCTATAGATAAGGATATATAGAATGGCTTGGGCTTCTCTTCTGCAGGGACTGAGGATTGAAGCAATATCGGTTGAACGACAGTCTTCTTTTTAAGAACATTCAAGATTTTATCCAGCTACTTTGGATGATCTTGTAAATACTCTAGTTGAGATATATGTACCTTCGTCTTCATCATGGAAGACACGATGTCAAAACTTGCTGAAGACGTATCTAAAGAAGTTGGCAAAATGGTCTCTTGTGAAGGTTTAAGATTGGAAGTAGAAGCTACTTCCTTTTCTTTTGTATTCAAATTCCACTTTTCCTCTTCCTCCTTCTGCGCCTTGAAATGCTGAGCATGTGTGAACACAGGTGAGGTGATATTTTCATGATTCACTGCAAGAGAAAAATGGGGGGATTCTTCTTCTTCTTCATTTACGGGTTCTCGATCAAAGTATCCCATTGCGGAGTCACCATCAAACTCGTTTTTCTGTGAAGAGACGAAGTTTGAACTGGAAGGTATGAAGTCTGAACTAGGAGCAGAATCAGCAAATCCCATGAGTTAATTCATTCTCTGATTTTCCAGACAAGTAGCCCCAGTGTGCTCAGCTGAATCATGGAATGTGCATAAGACTGTAGCCTTCTCAGCTTCATTATTCTATCTTGATTGTCCTTGTGGAAACTTTGACTTGAAATTATTGTACGGCTAGAAGTTATTTCTCCTTGGCTGGTACGGTTGTTGTGATTGAAAAGGTGGTGGTGCGGGCAAGGCTGGTTGCCCTTGAGGTGGTGACTGTCTCTTCAGTATTGTCACCTCATTTGCTACCTTCTGTAGCAATGGACCAGTTGACACTTGCACAAGCGGCCTGATCAAATCATCTTTCATCTTGCCTGTTGTAATCATGTTATCTTCAAACTTGATTGCTTCTTCCTGAAGGTGTTGTAGATCATCTTCTTCACTTATCTTCAAGAAAAAGGCATTTTCTGACGGCAGAGCGTTGATGAAAGAACTCATCAAAATCTCATCAGACGGATTCAAGGTGTGAGAAAGACATGTAACAAGATGATTAAACCTTGCCACGAATTCTCTCATCGGTTCATGATTTTCCATTTTCGAATTTGAGAGTTGTGCAAATAGTCTATGATTGTCCTTAGCAGGCTTGAATCTTGCCAAGAACTTCTCGCTCATGATGTCCCAACTGGTGATAATTCTTGGTTCAAGATTATTGAACCAGTCTGCTGCATTGTTCTTAAGAGTTTCCACGAAAAGACGTACGGCAATATCTTCATGTGCAACATGCAAAATGGAAGAAGCCGTCGTGAATGCTGATAGATGTTCATCTGGATGTTTAGAACCATCACCATGAAATCTCAGGAAAAACTTGCGTGAACCCTTGGGTAGTTCATGATGTCCTGGTAGATCCAACGGTCCAATATTGTCGCCCCAAGGTAAGGAGGTTGGACGTCTTGCGTTTCTTCCATTACGACCATTGTGATTATTGTATTCATCATTGTTACGATCACCATTGTTACGATCACCCATCTCTGTAGTTGGAGTGGGAATCTCTTCAAAAATTTATGATTCAGTAAACTAATCAGGAGCTTCTTCGAAAACAGGATCTGGCTAAATGGGAGGATGACCTCTCCTTCTTCTACTATAAACTCGGTACGCCAGGATTCTTAATTCCAAGAGGGAGGTGGCAAAACTGGTCTACCTGCTGCAAGATCTGCTTTCTCTTCTTCTTTGTCTAGAGTTGTAGCTGTGTTTCTCCACTATGTGGTAGATGTATGGATTTCAAAAATAAAAGCGCCAAGCTATTGATAATATCAGAGCTAATGCAGCTGATTAGAAGAGCTAGAGATTCAATTTGAATAACCAGCCGGATGGTACTTCAGTTGTTGTGCTGGGCGATGCGGATGCTAAAGAAGATAGTCATAACCGTGACATGAAGTTTTCGAGGCCTCGTGCCTCACGGTGGGCACTAGAAAACTGTTGGCATAACAACAAGCACCTTTGGAGTAAGAGTTGGTATGGATAGCTATGCACACTACGCAATGAGTGCTCTTCAGAGTGGGAGCTCCCTACGGTTACATTAGCACCTAACAAAATGGCGGAAAAGTAATCTAAACTATCTCCTGTCTTTTTGTCTCAGCTGTAGAGGTACAAGGCTTTCACGAAAACTCTATACGTTGCAGCTAAGTATTTTTTGGTTTTGCAGATCATTAACTACAACTAGGCTAATTGCTTAAAATCTATCCAGTTTCCTCAAGAAAACAGAGCATGAGGAAAAGGAGCAAGGATAACTATCTGACGATAAACAAGTATAGATTCTCAACTTTGAAGGCAAGGTGGCACATCTATCAGCTCAATCTAAACAAGTTTATTATTCACAAAACACCATACGATAAACAAGAACAAATTCTCAACTTGAAGGCAAGGTGGCACATCTATCAGCTCAATCTGGACAAGTTTATTGAAAACAAAATAGATTTGATCTAACTATGGAAAGAATTCACCATCACAATTGCATGAAACCCTATGTGGCATAACAATTCATCATAATAGTAAAAATGCATGAACAGATACAGAACGAGCAATATTGAAGGCAAGGTAGGCACAACATATATTTCTCTCTCATGCAAAGTTATGTACAAATGAGCAAAAGCCCTTCCAGTACTAGACATCAAAGGTGTAGGGAACCCCAAAATCACCTTGAGTCAACTCTGATCTTACACGCAATGCATCGCGAGTTGTGCTAAACCTAATAAGAAGACAAACTATCACGATTAACTAGAAAGCTACCATCAGTTAACCGGTACATCTAACCTAAATGGACCATGTGCAAGCATGCACGTCCTTATTTAAAGCAAAGTTAATTGGACATTACCTTCAGTTAACTGGAAACCCTAACCCTAACTCCTGTGAAGATAATCCAAAGGAAGAGATAAGCATGTATGAAGTCAGCAAGTGAACTCAAGACTAAAAGTCGAGTTAAGCTGCTTTGCTCGCATGACTCAACCCTTGAAATTAAAGCGTGATTTACAAGCAGCGAATCACTCCATGTCATCTCGGTCCTATGCTTCCAACCAACAACTCATCAATCTCTCTGTCGTCTAGCACTTTGATGCTTGTCCAAAACAACTCTGTCTGTTTCTTCGGAGAATTCTGTCACTTTCCTTGACTATATGCATGCATTCTCTGACATTTTCAGCCACCTTTTTGAAACTAACTGAAATAACTAAAATATTCTCCAACTTAGCTGCCACAGGATCTCCCTCAAGGCTATCACAAATCAGCTTTTCGAACTCAGCTTGCACTTCATTAAGTGCAATATACGTGCCATCTTCAAGAAGGTAATGACATGGAATCTAAACAACAAAATCACTGACCAGTGCAAGAGCTCCAACAACATTATCTTTCAATGAAAACAACTTGGTAGAGATCTTTTCACATATTTCTATTTTGAAAAGGTGCTGCTCCCTCCAAGTGAAAACTTTCTCTTGATCTTCATCAATCTCCAAGTCATCATATGCAACAGACAACCGAGACACAAGAACTCGACCCTTGGCTAAACATTTTGCAACTGAAATCTCGAGCAACTGAATACCTTGACAAAGTTTATGTGCATCACTCCTCAACTGATACAAATCTATAAGAAGATGTTGACCTGTAACAACCAAAATTTCAATCTAGCTATCTAAAAGTCTACCATGATTGACTAACTAATCCAGCTTTCGTTGTTCTGCAGGTGTATTCTAAGGAAGAACAGGTGCTCTACTTGACTTTCCATGAACAAGATTAGAGATATACTGACGAAGTTGACCATTTTCAGCCTTAAGCAATGCCTTATCCTCTCCATCCTTTGTGATGCGTTCTTCAAGATTATTGGTGACAATCTTAAGAAGACTCACGTCTGTCTCTCGAGTGGTCCTACCAAGATTTTCCTTAGTGAAAGTAAAGTCACCAACTTCGACTTCATCTAGGCTCTTTCCCTCCAGAGGAATAGCAACTTCTATAACAATCTCTGATTCTGGAGTCTTCTCAATATGCACCTGTTTCTTGATTTTCTTGTTCGACCTTCTCTGATAAGGTTCACTGAACTCAGATAAATCAATGTTATATTAAGGTTCTCACCTCTGTCTCCCCAAAGACTTCTAGAGCCAACAAGACTGGATAATATTATCAATTCGAGGAGAGACTGTCCCTAATGTATCAACCTGTGGTGGTTTAGTTGTCTCTGATCCTACTCGAATTGGTATCTCAGGCTCTGAATCTATATCAATAGGTTGCACATGTGGTGAACTAGGAGGTGAAACACGAGGCTCGCCCTGAATAACTGTCTCTACTAGAATCTCAGGTAAATTCTCAACTTGTTTCTATTTCCTTTTACCAGTAGTCCTCTTTCCTGTGTTTCCACTGAGTCTAACTCCTTGAAATTATCACAATAGCCTTGACCCGAGGGCCTTGGCTCAAATGAAGGTAATGAAGAAAAATTCAGCGAAACCATGTCGCGAGGGCTAACTTTCCACCTTCGTTTTACTCTCCAAGAACTACTTGCTGGTCTTGATAACCGATCTAGATACCTCCTCAATAGAAGTATTCTCTTTAGCGTACCAATCTGGTGAGCGAAGTGGCTGCCGAGCAATTTGATCTCTGACATATGAATTGAGAAGAACTTCTCCATCATCATCTGATAGACCATCAACATCCTCTGATAGGTAATCAGAGAGCTGAACGATAGTGAGTCTACAATAGTGACGACGACGAACCTCGAATTCACATCTTCTGAAGATTAGCCCAAAAAATCTCCAAATTAACTAGCTTATATGCAATCCATACTCTACAACCTATTTATAGCGACCCAAAGGATCATACCAGGAAAGCCTCTCGGTATGAGTTTTAAAATTTGAATCGCACCATCTCGGTTGAAGCATATACTTAGCATTTGTTTGCAGTTTTGCATGAAAATTCCCAATCAAATGGAAAATTAGGCTACTTGGGTCTTATGATGATGAAGAAATAGGCATATTTACATCTACTTGGCTCCATAGAAGATGATCTTATGCAGGAATTTTCGAAGCAGCATCGGAGGCTCTCCAACATATCCATAAGCAGGATGTATGTGAAGTAGAATTTGGATAAACCAATCCGCCCAAGTCTCCATTGCTGATTTTGCCTTGGCAGAAATACAGATATGCATTTCATTGTCAAGATCTCTAACTGTCCTCATAGAAAAGTGATCATTCACTACTCAGAAATCTTGTTCAGATTTAGAAAATTCCAATTGAGAAAAGTACTCATGAACACGTTGAACACCAAGAGTGCCATTAGTTTTTAGATGCCTGTAGCTGCCTTAGAATGCAACTAAGTAGACCAAGTAGGATATCATACGAAACTCATGAAACTTGAGAAAATCAAAAATCTGCTGAATCACTAATCAACATAGCCCAGTCAAAATGTTTTGTGCCATCAAGAATTCTAGAAATAAGGTAAAACATCCATGATCGGAAAGTGCTAGCATCCTCTTGACTTGTAACTCGATTGAGCAAAGTTATCAAAACAGCAACCTCATCCTTGAATTCACCACACCAACCTTTTTAGGCATGTTAGTCTTTTGAACTTTCAGCCATCTCTGAGCCACCTTTCTTTGTGAATGTTCTTGATCTCCATCCCATATCTTCTCACAGGCCTCAATAACCACAGTGAAATTATCTGAATGAGGAGGAATAGCAAAATATTTCTCTATATCCTTCGGTTTAAGACTGCAGATAATACTCCCATCAGCTGATTTGATTTTTCGTGAAGATGAGTCATAATGCTTGATGCAAGCAAGAACGAACTCAAGATCAAAAGTGGTAACAGGAATAGATGTTGTTGCCAGCAATCCGGAACGTTCAAGATTTCTCAATGAATTGCTGCTAACACCCTCCAAACTGTTCAGATTAACCACTGGATAAACATGATTTAAGTCTATATCTGAAGTTCTGACAAAATCATGTATAAGAACCGATTTGGTCTTATAATCAATGAGATTGAATTGCATTTTGAAAATGAAGACTTTTGACTATAAAGTCGAATATACTTGAACAACTTTCTAGAAAAACTACAAATCTCTAGAAAGGCTAAAAATAGCCTATGGCGGGAAAAAAATTGGAATTTTTCTGAAACGTGGGTTTTGTGCATAATCAAATTCTAAGACAACCCAAATCAGCTGATTCTCAAAAAAATGTGTTTTAGGCCCACATGCAAAGAGATTCTCGGAAAAAAGCATAGAGCTTCATAATGAAGACTACAGGGCAATTTTCTCGAAAAAATCTAAGACATGGGTTTTGCTGCAAATACTGAAGTATGAAAACTCAGATGATCAAATTCTGAAAAAATGTTGAATTTCTTTGACATGCGAAGAGAGTACCTAAGATGAGAAATAGAAGAAATAAGACAAAAGAAAGAAGGTTTTATTTGCTCTGCTTCTGTAGAATTCGCCTATCTCTATTTTTGAATTCGATGAAACCTGCATGCAAACTAAAAACAAAGTCTAGAATATTCTTCTTTTGATTAAACTAAATCTGTTGCTATGAAGAACGTTGAATTCTGACACCTGTAGCACCTTTAAATTGTTGCTCGCTCAAGAAGAATGTATTGTTGCTTGTGATGAAGAAATAATGGACGCCTAAACTTGAATAAATAGAGTTTCATCACCAAAATTCATAAGAAATGCATGCAACCTTGAAAATTGCACTTGGCTTGTGATTGAACCTCAATTTAGTTAACTAAAGACTAAAATGAGCTAAATAAAGCACCATGCTTTAGGACTAAAGTCACCTTATTAATACTTCAGTTGCAAAATTCTATTTAAAGCACCATGCGAATTTCACTTCAGTTGACAATTCATATTGAATTCTCCATACTTCTCAACTCAAAATTCATGCTTTAAATCTTTAGTTAAAAATCTTTACTAAAGCGTCCCTTTTGAAGACTGAAGTTAAAATGTATAATGAAGTGTTAACTTCACAAAATCTTCACAAAACTTCAACTAATGCGCCATGCATTCAAACTCAAGTTGATTTTCAAACATGCACTTTAGTTAAGTGTACATGCAAACAAGTTAACTCAACATGCAAAGTCAGTTAACTGGACATGCAAACTAGTTAACTTGACATGCAAACTGAAAGAACACTCGACATGCCAAAATGTGAATTGGAGATGACAACCCAGAAATCGTTCAGTTGAACTAAAGTCAGAACTCAAGTTAGGGCGCACCAATCAACTTCTTTCGAAAAATCAACTTTGATCTCTCTAGGCGTTTTCCAGACTAAGCCAATTTTGATGAAAATTTGGATTTAAACCTCTTTCGGGACCTCTGTTCATCCCCTGACACTGGCTGACTGACTCCACCAATTGGCTGGCTGACAGGTGCATCGCAGAGTAGGACAAAAACTGATCAAAATGTACCTTGAGACTGAATATCATAAAACTAAGATCTGAAGGGTCAAAAATCCAAACACCCTTTCCAAAAGCTGCTCTTTTCTCCAATGTTAGCCAATTTTATCGTTCTTGTTTTCCACTGTATCTTCCATAACTTACACAAAACAGGTCTATTTGATAAGCTTAATAGCCCATTGCGAAGCTAGTGTGATACCAAACAAACATCTGCTGGAGGTGACAAACCCTAAAAACAAGATATGAGCCCCTAAAAGATAGGGCGCCTTTTTGAAAATGTGCTCCCCTCTCCAGAGAGAATTTTGATGATTTTCCTTCAGATTCCCACTTTTCTTGAATTTCCTCAATAACAGACTGACATGAAACTGACACAAACTCCATATTTAAAAAGTCCAAAAATGACCCTCTGACGTTTTCCAGACTTAACCAATTTTGATGAAAATTCAGATTTAAACCTCTTTCGGAACCTCTGTTCATCCCCTAACACTGGCTGAATGACTCCACCGATTGGCTGGCTGATAGGTGCATCGCAAAGCAGGACAAAAACTGATCAAAAGGTACCTTGAGACTGAATATCATAAAACTAAGATCTGAAGGGTCAAAAATCTAAGCGCCCTTTCCAAAAGCTGCTCTTTTTCTCAGACTTAGCCAAATTTTCTCATCTCCATCTCGTACAAAGGGAAAAACAAATCATTCATAACTTCTAATTGACCAAGTTTCAAGACTGGATCACAGGCTCACTGCGGAGCTGACCTCATTCCACATGACAGCTGCAAAGGAACATTTCTCCAGAAAACATCATCTGAGGGGTGAAAATCAAGGGCGCCTTTTCGAAAAGTTGCTCTTTTTCCACTAGACTTAGAAAATTTTGATGATTTTCCTTCAGATTTCCACTTTTCTTGAATTTCCTTAGTAACAGACTGACATGAAACTGACACAAACTACATATTTAAAAATTCCAAAAATGACCTTCTGACATCACTTTAACAAGATTAAGACTCAATTAAGCAAAATGCCTTAGTGAAGCAAAAATTTGGGTTTGGGTACAACAACACTTTTCTTGAGTAGGAGTGCACGATAGTCCGAACGCATTCATAATCTATAGAGGCATAACATTTTCAAAAGATTCACTATCAATTATACAATTGCTCAGTTTGAAACCTCATATATACAAGGATATATAGAACAGTTTTGGCTTCTCTTCTGAAGGCACAGAGGACTGTAGTAATGTTGGCTAGGAAATAGCCTTCTTTTTCACAACCTTTAAGATTCTATCCAGTTATTCTAGATGATTTTGTAGATACTCCAATTGAGAGATTTGCACCTTCGTCTTCATCATAGAAGACACGATGTTGAAACTTGTTGAAGAAGAATCTAGAGCAGTCAACAGAATGTTTTCTTGTGAAGTCTTAGGATTGGAAGTAGAAGCTACTTCCTTTCCTTTTGTATTTGAATTCCGCTTCTCTTCTTCCTCCTTTTGTGCTTTGAAATACTGTGCACATTTGAACACAGGTGAGGTGATATTCTCATGATTAATTGCAAGAGAAAATTGGCAATATCCTTCTTCTTGTTCTTCACTTACGGGTTCTTGATCAAAATAACTTGTTGTGGAGTCGCCATCAAAGTTGTCCATCTGTGATGAGACGATGTTTGAACTTGAAGGTATGAATCTTGAACTAGGAGTAGCATCGGCAAATACCATGTGTTGATTCATTCTTTGGTTCTCTAGATATGTAGCCCTAGTGTGTTCAACAGAATTATGGAAAGTGCAAAAGACTATGGGCTTCTCAACATCATTGTTTTGCTTCAGTTCTACTTGCGAAAACTTTTACTTGAAGTTTTTGTAGGGCTAGAAGTTGTTTCTTCTCGACTGGTACAGTTGTTGAGGTTGAAATGATGATGGTGCGGGCAAGGTTGGTTGCCCTTGAGGGGGTGACTATATTTTTAGTATAATCTCCTCGTTCACTACCTTCTATAGAAACGAATCATTCATTGCTTGCATGACCGGTCTAACTGAATCATTCTTCATCTTGCCCGTCATAATCATATTGTCTTCGAGAACGATTTGTAGATTATCTTCATCACTTATCTTCAAGAAAAAGGCTATTTCTTAGGGTAGTGCATTGATGAGGGAACTCATTAGAATTTCTTCAGATGGATTTAAAGTGCGAGAAAGATGTGTAACAAGGCAATTAAACCTTGCTACAAATTCTCTCATTAGTTCATGTGACTCCATCTTTGAATTCGAGAGTTGTGCAAAAAGTTTGTGACTGTCCTCAATGGGCTTGAATCTCGCCAAAAACTTCTCTCATGACTGCCCAACTGGTGATGATGCCTGGTTCAAGATTGTTGAACCAGTTTGTTGTGTTGTTCTCAAGAGTCTCCACAAAGAGACATACTATGATGCCCTCATGTGCAACATCCAGGACAAAACAGGCCACTGTGAATGCTGAAATATGTTCATCAGGATGTCTAGAACCATCACCATGAAATCTCGGGAAAAACTTGTGTGAACCCTTGGGTAGTTCATGGTGTCCTTGTAAAGCCAATGGTCCAATATTGTCGCTCCAAGGCAAAGGGGTTGGATGCCTTGCATTCCTTCCATTTCGACCATTGTGTTTGTGGTTGTTGTTATGATCACCCATTTCTTCTATTGGGATGGGAATATCTTCTTCTAAAATTTATCCTTCAGTGAATTGATCAAGAGCTTCTTGAAAGACTAGATTTGGTTGGAAACAGGATCTCTTATCCTTCTTATATATACTCAATACACCAAGATGCTTAATTCTACATGGGAGGTGGCAAGACCGATCTACCTACTACAAGATTTGTTCTCTCTTCTTCTTTATCCAGAGTGATAGCCATGTTTCTCCACTAAGTGGTAGATGTATGATTTTACAAGATAAAAGTGTGCAAGCTACTAATGATGTCTGATTGCTCTACTTCGATGAAAACTAGATTTGGCTGTATAACAGGCAAAATTAGTCCCAGTTGATGTACTGGAGTAGTAGGATGCCAAATAGTCATAACCATGCAAATCCTGAGCTTTGTAAAGTTTTCAAGCCTCATGCCCCACAGTGGGCGCTAGAAAACTGTTGGCATAACAATTAGCACCTCTGGAGTGCTAGTTGGTATGGATAGCTATACACACTGCATGATGAGTGCTCTTCAAATTAGGAGGGGAATCACCCTCGTTGTACGAACAAATGCTTGAAAAAAGTAAGCTAAACTAATTCCTATCTTTTTGTCTCAGCTAAAAGAGGCACGCGGTTTTCGAGAAACTTCAAACTTTACAGCCAAGGATTTTTCTAGTTTCGTATATTTTAACTACCACTCAAAACTAACTAGCTTATACTATCCAATCTCCTTAATAAATTAGAGCATGAGGAAACAAAGCAGGAATGATTTATACAATAACCTCTAAGATAGGATTTTCAAGGAGGTGACAACACCTATCTGAGGTGTAGGTTAAAAGAAAGGTTATTGGCGAAAAAATCAAATGATGAACTCTACTTCTGAATTCCCAAGGAGGTGACAACACCTATCCGAGGTGTAGACATGAAACAAAGCTCATTAACACAATAACAACAAATGATAAGCCTTAATTCTAAATTCCCAAGGAGGTGACAACACCTATCTGATGTGTCAATATGAAACAAAGCTTATAAACACACGAACACAAAACAATGATCATCCAACCAAAGTGAATAGATACAAAATAGCAATATTACGGGAAAATTTGGTTCAACATATATTACTATTGTGTGCAAAGGTTAATTAGAAATGAGCTGAAAGCTCTTATTTATAGACATTGAAAGGTGTAGGGAACCCTAAAATCACCTTGAATCAACCACAGTCTTGAAATGCATGCAAGATGTTATTACTAAACCCTAATAAAGTGAACTATATAGTTAACTGGAAAGCTACCATTAGTTAACCGGTACATCTAATTTAAATGGAAAATATGGGAGCATGCACGTTCTTATTGAAAGCAAGTTAACTGGAAAACTACCATCAGTTAAAAAAAATGCTAAATGAAACTCCAATTCTTGCAAAATATCTTTGAGGATAAGATAGACATGCATGAACCCAACAAAGAGAACTGAAGATGGAAGTCAAGTTCTAATTGTTGCTCCTAGTTCTATCCTCAAAAATAACTGCAGATTTTAACTGGGTGATCACTGGCCGCTATCTTGAGCAACTAACCCCTCCACGAGGTTGTTGACTGCATCACCATCTGGGGCACTAATACTTTGCCATAGTATACTATGTCTATACAGCATGTCCTCATCGCATGTTATCTGGCACTAAAAGTCACCTCTGCTCCTAATTGCCTCAACAAACAACGCTGACATGACTATAAGTTGATTCATCTTATAGCCAACGGTCTCCCCATCGAAAATACCATGAATGAGTTTCTAGAGCTCTGACTAAATGTCAGTAAGCTCAACATATGCACCACCCTCAAGCTGATACTGACACAGTATGCAGGACACAAAATTTCTCACATACCAGAGTGCACTAGTGACATGCTCTCTGCTCTTAGCCAACTTTGATGTCATTGTCTCCTTTATCTTTGCCTTGAAGATCAACTGTGTCCTCTGAGTGTAGATAGCCTCTTCATCTTCTACATCTATAACTGATTCATATGCCATCCTTAGGTGAGCAATCATGATCTCATCTCTGGGTTTGTCAATTGCCAAGTCTCGCTCCTCATCCTAGAGATGTAGATGGAGTTCATGTGCATTGTACCACAATTGATATAATTGTGCAAACACAAAGCAGCCTCTAGTGACGAACTCCTCCTCCCAATCCTTCAAACACTTGTCGTATGCAACCAGGAGATTAAGTTGGCCCTGTTCTTTTGATGGCTCTAGCATTGATGGGAGTGAAGCGGTGAAATTTTTTGTTCTGTGTACAAGGCTAAAGATGTATTCACAAGGCTGTTGGATTTCAGCCTTGAGGGCTACCTTGTCTTCTCTGTCTTTCATTATTCTATGATCCTTTGCACTATCTGTTGCAACCTGTAGGAGATCAACCTCTATTTGGTGAGAGCTTCTACCAAGGTTGACTCCAATAACTTTGAAGTTTTGAGCTTCAATCTTGTTCAGAATCTTACCCTCTAGGGGTGCAATGGTCTCTTTGATGATCTCCTTGTCAGCATTCCTCTCTACATTAACCTGTTTCTTGATCCTCTTTTCTAGCACATCCTAGTAAACATGACCAAAATCTGAATGATCAAGTATGTAAGATGGTTGCCTCCACTTCCTACCTGGTTGATTCTCAAGCCAAGACGAGTCTCGACTAATCCCAATGGAAGGTTTTGTGCTAGTCATGAGAGGTTCTGATGAGTGTGAATGTGTAGAGGGATTACTGCGATGTGGCGAGTTTAGGTCCAAATCAATGTGAATCAAAACCGGAGACTACTGTGGTGTAGGTGATGGTATGCGCGGCTAAACCTCGGGCTTTGGAAAACTTTGAACTAACTCTCTAACTAGCTCCATGTGTGTTTCAGTAGCAAGTGCTTTCCCTTTTGAACTGTTAGGGACTTTATTCTTCTTAGGAGGGTTACTCCTCTTCTTTTTTTTTGGTTTCGACGAAGATGGTAGTGAAGCATCCACCGGTGGCGGCTCTATTCTAGGCATGACTATCCTTGCTTTTGAGGTAGAGTATGTTGTTCTGAATAACTCTACTCAACTTCTCCTTCACTGATGAGTATTCTTTGGCAAACCAAACAACAATCGGCAGTGATTGTGTATCAACCTGCTCTCCAAAAAATTGAGGAAGTGTATCTCCCTCATCATCTGACAAACCTCCCACATCTTCTACCAAGAAGACATAAATTTGTGAGAGAGAGAACCTATTGTAGCTTTGTTTGCACAACTCAAAGTCATCCTTGTAGTTTACCCAATAATCCTCCATTGTAAGCTTATGGTAAGGGCAACCACCAAGGCGTGTTGAATAATGACCCCAAGGATCATATGTGTGTGCATCGACAAGGTACTTGAGATGAAACTTTTCCAACTCCTGTCTTGCAACTTTAGCATCAATTGTTGTCTTGCACCAATAGATTCTCATTTGCATTGGAAAGTTGGCAACTAGTTTACACTTGTTGCGCAAACATAGGTGAACATCGTACAATTTCCTCAAGAACTCCATGAAGATTGTCCTATCTGAAGGATAGTGTGGAAGCATGGATGGATTTCCTGTGTATCCATAGACACGGATGTAGGTTTATGTAGGGAACTGAATGAACCAGTCTGCCCAATCAACCATTGTTGCTCTAGCATCCACTAAGATACGAACATGCAACTCTTGATCTAGGTTCCTCATTGTATATGTCAAGAAAGCCTCATGCAAACGCCTTAATGTCATTTAGCCTTTGTGAACTCAAGTTGGTCATAGTAATGGTAGACTTTTTGTACACTAAGTATCCCCACTGTGTTCAATCCTCTAAACTAACCCTAATAGGTGATCAAGTATATGAGATAGGAACACATATGAAACGGGTGGGCAACTAGAAAACCGGTGATTTTCTTGTGGAGAACGTCGCTGATGAGGGATGGCCAATCATAATTCTCTCACCTAGAGATGATCTAACCAATGATATAGTACATCTAGGGCTGGAATTTGTTTGCATCTGCATGATCTAAGACATGATTCAGAAGTGTGATCAAAATCGCGTACTCATCCTTGTATTCACCACAACCCACATTGCTCGATAACTTGTTCTTCTTCTATTTTAACCATATTTCTGCCATCTTACTTTGACACTTATCCATATCAACATTGAATGCCCTCTCACACTAGTCCATGGTAATAACTAGACTGTTCGGATGTTGAGGAATACCAAAACATCTCTCGATGACTAGGGGTTTGAGACTACAAATTACCCGTCCATCTACTGACTATATTTTGCGAGTAGCAAAATTGTAATGCTTAACACAAGACATTACGAACTCTACACAATGAACTGAGACAGGAATAGAAGTGGCCTCTAGCAACCTAGATTCCTGAATATTTTGAAGTATTGAATCTTTTATATTGGTTGGATCCAAGATTGCTTCTAGAAGCACCTTATGTAGATTCGTGTCAATTGTTCTGATGAGGTCATGAGTCAAAACTGACTTAGTCTTGAATTCAATTTGTGTGTACTACATTCTAAAAAACTCGCCTGTTCATTGTGAACATGACTATATTCTGACAACTTTTCTGGAAAGCTACAAATAGCCTACCAATGTTAAAAATAGCCCGTCGGAGGGCAATTTTCATGAAAAATTCTGAGATATGGGTTTTGTCCAAAAAATGATTCTAAGACAACCCAGAATGTCATATTTGCAAAAATTGGACTTCTACTCCACCATGGAAAGGAATTTTAGTTAAGAAAATCAAAGCCTCGAGAACCGATGCTCTGGAACAAATTTTCCTAAAAAAATCTAGCACATGGGTTATGTCGAGGAAGCTATTCTGAATCGACCCAGATGATTTGTTTTGTCAAAAGTTGCCAATTTCTAGAACATGCAAAAGAAAATAAGACGAGAAATGGAAGAAATTGATACAGAAGATTGAGGTTTTGATGCTTTTCTCCTGCTAAAATCGCCACTTTGTCTTGAATTTTGTTGATGAATCTGGACTTGTACCTACAAAAGAATGTTTTTGATGTCTTCGCAACTAACTACTAAAGAAAATTCGCCCAACTCAGGAAGAAATTTTCCTTTGCTCAAGTTGGATGAATGAAATGGGATGCCATAATGATTAAATAGAGAAAATCATAGCTAAATGGTGCCACTGCAAGAATAGAAACCTTGATATCAAAAGAAAAATTCTAATTGGACCCCCTTCTAATCAATTATCACTGACTCAGAGTCCCAAAAAATAAATAATATTAAAATATTCAGTTCTCCACATGTGAATTTGTAATTTAATATCAAAAAGGGTGCCAATATTAGAATATTGAATAAAATTGCCCATTAATGCTTGCATGCAAAAAATTGAAATTTAATATTATTTTAATAAATTAATTGAAATCTCTACATTCGGGTGCACTCAGAAAAATTCACTAATTTTGAAAAGTCCAAATTTAACTCTCCAGGCGTCCATCTGCAAAAGTTATGAGATTTTTTGTTAACTTCCTACTTTATGGCTCACTGAAAAGTTAGCCTTGCCTATGTTGAGCTCTGATTTATGGATGCCTAATTGAGGTTGTGACTAAGCTAAGATATCCCCCATGAACCAAATAGAACAAAGATGAAATATCTGTCGAGAGTTGAAACTGCTAAAAATGATGTTTGATGCCTCAAAAAATTAGGCACCTTTGATTAAATTGATGCAAGATCTCCAGACAGCCATTTCTCTTATTTTCCATCTCACATTTTGAACTATTGTTGCCGGTGAATGATGAATCCTATTGACTAAATGATAGGTTCATTGCATGACTAGAAGAATTATGCAACCAACGACTATATGTAAGGCATCTGAAAGCCACATTAAGAACCCCAAAAGCAAGGGCACCCCTAGCCTATGAAGGCGAAATCACTAATTTGATAAAAGTGTAACTTTCATCCGAACACCATACTTTAACCCCTGACACCGAAGCTAGAGTACTCTGATTCATGCACCAACAATCTCTCTGTGTAGCTAGAAGCACTGAGAAGAGATGTCTCTAGAGGTGACGAAGCAATAAAACTGCTTCTAAGACCTCAAAAAGAAGGGCGCCTTTTCCAAGGGAGTGTGTATTTCCCACACAGCCATTTTTTTGGTTGTCTTATTTCTTCAGCGATCTCCATTGTTCCTTCATTCACGGGTGTTTGACAAACCCTGCAAGCTGACGGTTGGATTCACTGGATAGCTAGGAGGATTTCGCTTAAGTCTCATTAACACTGTGACTGCAAAAGATCCCATCTACCAAGTCTAAAGGCTAGGTGCCCCTGGCCTATAGAGGTACAGGTGTGTATTTCTACATTTTTCCACCTTCTGTTTTACGTGCTTGGTAGAACCTCTGTCATGATCACTCAATATATCGGATCATATTGCGAATTGGTGCATTGTGGAGCTGAACTGAATTAGAAAAGATCCCCCAGAAACAAATTTTCCAAATTCATCCATTAGAGGGGTCAAATTCAAGGTCGCCCCTAGGCTACAGGGGTGTAGAAAATGTGAATTTGATAGCCTCTATGACATGCATTCTCTTTGTACCTTCAACTTCTAACTTCAATTATTGAGGTTCTGCACCTCAGACAACCTCACTTGATAGCTCATTGGAAAGCTAGTTAAATTCTAAAGAGATTAAATGTATTTGCAAGCGAAAGAAACTAAATCTGAGCCTTCAAAAAGAAGGGTGCCCCTGGGCTACAGCGGCACATATCTGCTTTCTGCAAAATGTCTTCATATGTTTCATGTTCTATAAGCACTGCTTTGGCCACTGAATTGACCTTGTAGGAGTATAATTTTGTTGTGAAGCACTTCTCCATCATAACTTGTCCTGCTTTGAGTCTCAGGTTCAAGTTCTGACCTCTAGGTACTGACCAATTGCTAATGACAACTGACATAATACTGACCAAAGTCCATACTTGACTTGCACAAAAATTGTATTTTGACATCATTTTAACAAGGCTTAGACTTTTTTAAGCAAAATTCTTTAATGAAGCAAAAAAAATGGTTTGGGTACAACATTAGGCTCCATCTAGTGACCATGTCAAATACTTACAGCATAGGAGAACCCTAGAATCTCTATGTTATGTAGACTAGTGACTTATGATTTGGGCATCAGAGTCAAGACTTTTCCCTCATCACCTAAAAACTTGGAGTTTTCCTAATCACCTAACCTAAAAATCACCAAAAACAAGACTACCTAAATCACCTAAAACACGAAAAACATCACAAAATGGGGAAACACAATACAACATAATGATAAAGCATTAAAAAGTATTTACAAAGTATCACTCCTCCCCTTGAGGGTTGAAGTGTTTGAGATATTGCCCGTTGTAAGGAAGCATTAGAAGCCTTCCATCCTGATGCGAGAAAATATATGTGTTCTCTCCTGTAGATTCATGGATCTGAAAGGGCCCTAACCACAAGGAATCAAATTTACCATGCATTCCTTTAGGTTCATGCCTTTTGTCCCACAAAAGGACTTGATCTCTAACTTTGAAGTCCCTCTGATGATCCTTCTTGTCAAAAATATTTTTCACTCGCTCTTGATGTTGAGTGATTTTATCAAAAACCTCTACCCTTTCCTCTTCAAGCTTCATCAAGTACAATATCCACTTCTGAATAGGGTCTTTGAACTCTTCATCTTCCAATGTTGATGCCAACTGTAATACGGACAACTCAAATGTGATGGGAAGAAATGCTTCTGTACCATACAAAAGTATTAAAGGCAAGGTGTTGATGGCTCTTTTGGGAGTGATTCTATCATCCTAAAGAGCATCATATAACTTTGTGTGCCAAGCCTGCTGATTTGACTGAACCAGCTTATGCACAATTATGACGACATTCTTGTTTGATGACTTGGCATGTCCATTACCTTGAGTATAATAATCTGATGAATGTGACAGTGTGATGTCGTAATCAACACAATAATTCAATATCTCCTCTGACAAGAAGCATGTTGCATTATTAGTCACAATTTTACGAGGCAGTCTGAAGCATGAAATGATATTCACCTTTAGAAAATTGCAAACCACTTCGAAAGTAGCTTGTTTGGTAGGAAATGCCTAAACCCACTTCATGAAATAATATGTTGCTATCAAGACATAGACATGCCCCTTACTGGAACTCGGGTTGATAGGACCTACAAAATCTATACCCCATTGCTGAAATGGAGCATCGATAATAACTGGCCTAAGCGTAGTAGCTACCAATCTGACTTTACCAGCAAATTGTTGACATATCTAAAACCTGTATACCCAGTCATGTGTTACGAAACATAGTCGGCCAATAAAACTGTGCTCGCAAGATTTTGAATGCAGTGACCCTTGATGAAAAGTCTCCTATGCATGCTTGACTGTGAAAAGTATCCAACAATCTTAGTTGTTGGTCTCTGCCGATGCATAAAAGGAAATTTTTGTCAAGGCCACGCTTGTATAGAACGTTATTAATAAGCACGAAGTTCTGTGCTTTCAACTTCAATGTTCTTTTTTGTTGTTTGTCCATGTAACATGGACATTCTCCATAGGTTGAATAATACCACAAGGGTGTGTATCATTCCTCCACATAATCAACAAATAGGACCAAAGGAAGGTCCTCTTCAATTTCTTGCTCAGGTTCAATTCCACCATTTCTCTGAAGTTTACGATCTCCATCCTCTGCCAATAATCGATAAAGACCTTTCCCATGGACGAGCTTGGTTGGCTTGATTTCTAGATCATATTCTTGAACTTTTGCAATCTAGTTCCCTCTCTTTGTGCCCATCTTCTGTTGAGTTAACACACTTTTAAGCTTGTTTGCAAGGTATGGTCAATGATTGGTAATGGGTAATTGTCCTTTAAGGATGACTTATTCAAATTCTTGAAATCCACGCAAATTCTGATCTCACCGTTCTTTTTGTGCACAAGAACTATGTTAGACACCCAGGTGGAGTGATGAATAGGAAATATTATCTTTGAGTCCACCATCTTTTGAATCTCAACGATCAGACTTCAAAGGAATTATATGTGACAATTCTATGGGTGTGAAAACTTTCAAGTCTTCATAAGTCCAGGAAAATACATCCTTGTACTGTTTGAAGAAGGCAATAAACTTCTCAATCTCTTCTGGAGTACAACACTTGCCTAAATTCAAAAACTGAGGCTTGTCTTCAATGCCTATGTTGACTTGACTATATTCTGCAAAAGTATTAACACCTGACCTCTTATGATCTTGGATGTATCGGTCATGCCTGTCAAAAATATCTTCTAAAGATACAAAACCCTTAGGAATCTGATTTCCTTTTAGTTGTATGATCATAGAGTCTACATCTTCATAATCTTTTGAAAGTAATTCTTTAGGAGTAGTGCTTCCTTCAAAGAACAACTCTTTGTAATTATCTCCCATGACGATAAATTCCTCAATATCATCATCATCATCAAAGACTTGTCAGTTTTCTGAGTTATCAAGTACAACTGGCCTATAAATCATCTCTATAGCAAATGAATTCTGACGAAAGTCAGAGTTTGGCATGAAAAGAGCGGCTGAAACTGCAAGAGCATCAACATTGCTATTGTTTGTTCTTGGAATGTATTGGATTTGAAATGCATCAAACCAGTTGATGACATTCCACACCCTATGTCTATAGGATCAAAGGCGACTATTCCTGACTTGGAAAAGATCTTTAATCTGTTTTACAATCAGTTCTACATCTCCTTCGACTCTAAGTAGTTTGTGGTGCAGGACCACCCTCATGCTCAAAATGTTCAAAATTCTCAAGTTTGGATTTTTTTTTGTTTTTTTGTTTTTAAATGTTAATAAGGTAATTTCTTAGCCATTATAAGTCATTTGGAGTCATTGATGAAGGTTTGGTGTCATTTAGTTGAAAAATGAAAACATAGTCAAAAGTTGTCAAATGTTGTCATAGCAACTTTACTTATTAAATGACAACTTTTTAAAAGTTTGTTAAAAGATGTTAAATGGTAGTTTTAGGTTGGTTGGGGAAATAACTTGATTTCACAAGCATAAATATGGTCCTCCAAGTCGAATGGGGGGTTGGTGTGTAGATTGAACAAGAATTTTTTAATGAAGACATGATTTTTTCTACAATTTCCAATGTTTTGTCTTGTTCCTTTGCATGGTATGGATTTATATGACATTGTACAAATATGAAATTGATTGTGACTGATAGAGGAATGAATTATCTTTCATTTTCAATTCATTTTGTGGTTTTTTGTTGAGTTTGGAGAAAGTTATGGCCATTTTACCATTGGCAACCTTATGGGATTATTTTCTCTGGAAGTTGCAAGTTGTTGCAGAGAATGGTACAGATTGTACAGATCAAATAATGACCTTAGACCTATTGGAAATGTTAAATATGTGAATCTAGTTTCATTTTCACTTGGTTTGATCAATTTTCATTTGGTTTTGAATGATTTATGACAATTTTGGTGAAGACTACCCAGTTCAGGAACTAGGGTTTCCAACAGATAAGAAAAATTCATATATTTTTATTTTGCCATCAAAAAGTGATAAAAATTGGTGAAATTTTCTATTGTTACATGTTCTAAAAAAAATTTAAATAAAAAGGATTCATTTATTCATTTGAATGAGTTATGGTAGATTGTGTGTTTCATTTTGGTGGAGAGTAGTCAAAGAAACATGGTTTTCTTGATGTTTGAACAAAGCTATGCATAGTTTGTTTATGGTTGGATTTGGGATCAATGAAATATGTTGTGGAAGGCCTAAAAAATCAAATATTTTTATTTTGTATGTTGTTCTCTTCGTTAAGTGCCCATTAGGCCATTCTAGCAACATCCTCAAGATGACTTAGGTTGCATTTTGTCATTGTTGATGATGGATCATTGTTCAAGTTGTGTCAAGATGGTTTAGTTGATTCCTTTACTCTGCATTAGTTTTGGTATCAGAGCCTGAAGATGCTTTGGGAAAGTTGTTTATGGGTTGTGTGTGTGGTTGCTTATAGGTTGGTGTAGTGAGAAAGTCCAAGAGACTAGGTGAGTGGAAAAACCTAGGTGAGGTAGATTGTTAAGATGTATTTGGTGAGAAGATTGGGAAGACATTTGTAGGTAGAGGAAGAGAGGAAAAAGAAGAAGAAGCAATAGGAAAAAGAAAGGAAGAGAAAAGTGGAAGAGATTTTTAATCAAGAGATCAAAGAATTAAAGGAAAGGATAGAGTTGTTGCTCAAAAGAGTCACAAGTTGGCATTTGATAGTGAAAGAGAGAGTTGTGTGGCCTATCAAAAAAATTAGTCAAAGAAGAAAAAGACAAGCGAGGATGGCAGAAAATGAGGCAAAGGTAAAGTTTGTTGAGCAAAGTAAGTTACAGGTTGAGATGCATGATTTTCCAATTGTGTTTGAAAATGAACAAACTTCTTTGTTGGTTGATGAACATGTTGATGTTGAGATTAATGATATGGTTGTTGTTGATACTCAAGTAGTTGATAAAATTGTTATTGATGAAAAATTTGAGAAGGTTGATGATGTTACTGATAACATTGGTATTGATACTCAAGTTGTTGATAACATTAATGTTGATATTCATGATCAAGTAGTTGATAAGGAAATTGCTAATAAGGATGTTGCAGATTTATTTTCTAGTGAGGTATATGAAGGTTTTCAAGAGTGTGATGGAGGTTATACTAATGGTGAATATTATATCATATGGTGTTCCAATGATGAGGATAAAGACAAAGATGCAACTACTAAAGTATATACACAAGAAATGGAGTTTTGGAGCCTAGAAGTTGAGAAGATGATGGATAAGAGATGGTTTAAGAAGAAGAAGATGAAGGACCCAGGAAGAGATACAAAGAGGAAGTAAAAGTTACAAAAGAATTGGAAGATTAGAAAGAATGGGCAGACCAACATTCAATGGGACTTGAACTTTCTTTTCTCAAGGAGTATGGTGCAGGAGCACCTTGTTACATTCAAGCCTCCATGAGGCCATATTTTATAAATTCATTAAATTAGGTGTTTTAATGTTGTAATAATGTTTAATGAGCCATTTTATATATTTTTGAAGTCATTTGGAGTCATTGATGAAGGTTTAGTGTCATTTAGTTGAAAAATGAAAACATTGTCAAAAGTTGTCAAATGTTGTCATAACAACTCTTCTTGTTAAATGACAACTTTTTAAAAGTTCATTAAAAGTTGTTAAATGGTAGTTTTAGGTTGGTTGGGGGCATAACTTGATTGTAAAAGCATAAAAATGGGCCTCCAAGTTGAATGGCGGGTCGGTATGTACTTTGAACAAGAATTTATGAAGGAAGACATGAATTTTTCTACAATTTCCAATGTTCTACCCTATTCTTTCACATGGTATGACTTTGTATGAAGTTGTACAGATTTTAAATTGATTTTTATTGATATAGGAATGAACTAGCTTTTGTTTTCAATTTGTTTGGTGTTTTTTCATTAAGTTTGGAGAAAGTTATGACCATTTTACCATTGGTAGCCCTATGGGATTGTTTTCTCTAGAAGTTGTAGGCTATTGCAGAGAATGGTACGGATTGTACAGATCAAATAAAGACCTCAAACCTATTTTAAATGTTATATATGTGAATCTAGTTTCATTTTCACTTATTTTGATCAATTTTCATTGGGTTTTGATTGATTGATGACAATTTTGTGAAGACTACCCAGTTTAGGACCTAGGGTTTCCAACATATAAGAAAAATTCATATCTTTTTATTCCACGATAAAAAAGTGATAAAAATTGGTGAAATTTTCCATTTTTACATGTTCTAAAAACCCTTTAAAGTAAAAATATTCATTTATTTATTTTCATTAGTTATGGTAGATTGTGTGTTTCATTTTGGTGGAGAGTGGTCAAAGAATCATGGTTTTCTTGATGTTTAAATAAAGCTATGCATAGTTTTTTATGGTTGGACTTGGGATCAATGAAATATGTTGTGGAAGGCCTAAAAAATCAAATATTTGCAAGTTTTATGTTGTTCTCTTTGTTAAGTTCCCATTAGGCTATTATAGCAACGTTATCAAGATGACTTAGGTTGCATTTTGTCATTGTTGATGATGGATCATTGTTCAAATTGTGTCAAGTTGGTTTAGTTGATTTCTTTGCT
>VDFB02336525.1:0-35560 GCA_007258455.2 Sequoia sempervirens
AAAACAATTCAAGATGCATACATGTATTATGAAAAACAAATCAATATAAATGACGCAAAGTATGCACACAATAAATCAATTCTACGTGGGGAGATCTAGAAAAAGCATTTGAAGAAGCTGAAACAAATGAGAATACAAGTCAAAATGTTTATAACAAAAAAGAGAAGTAAAAACAATTCTGAAAAATATGACCTCACTTCAAATTTACCTTACTTATAACAAAAACAAAATATACGCAAATATGATATTTGTTTTCAAGTTATACAAAATCCAAATCTTCTAGAAAACATTGAATACTACAAGCTATGACAAACACTAAATAAAGAACAACAACAAATTATAAGACATTGCAATGAGAAAAAAATTGATAAAAACGAGTCATTACACCTTTTCTTAACTGGTGGTGCTGGAACAGGTAAAACTTTTACAACAAAAGCAATATTTCAAATGCTAATGTGCATGTGCAACTCAAATCCTTATTCAAAACTGCTTAAGCAAAAAGGACTAATAATGGCTTATTTAGGAAAAGCAACATTCAATGTTGGTGGAACAACTATACACTATGCACTTTTATTACCCTTTAACAAGTCCATTTTCATTCCACTTAACAATGAAACAATATATTCCATACAAAAACATTATCAACAGTTACAAGTGTTGCTCATAAATGAGGCTTCTTTAATAGGTAGTCGATTATTATATTTGATTGACAAGAGATTCCAAAACAATGGGTTCCAATACTACGAATAGCCAAACCTGTTTCACACATGAAAAATCCTTCACATATTAAAATTCGTAAACAATTTCCAGTACAACTAGCATGTGCATAAACAATTCATAGATCACAAGGTCTTACACTAGATGGAATCATATTTGATCCATCAAGAATCAAGTCACATGTATTAGTATACACAACACTTTCACGTGCTTGAGATATGCAATCACTATATTTATCAAACCCACTTACAAAAGGAAATTTTAAAGTGAACAACAAAATAATAAATGAAATGCACCGATTAAATACAAAAGCAAAATGGAATCCTATTTGCAATAACCCAAAAATAAATGACAACATTTCCCTAAAAATACTATCTTTGAACACAAGAAGTCTAAAATCACATATTGATGATATTAATTATGATCACAACTTTCTAGAATTAGACATAATATGTTTACAAGAAACACAAACAGATGACTTCTCCTATCAAGAAAAACTTATAAATTTTCATTGTATTTTCATGTATCATTCTCATAGAGTTATTTCTTTAGCCAGAAAACATATACAAATTGCTATTCAAAACAATACACTTCAAACAATATCGAAGTCTTACAAACAAACTTACTTATTCATAGCTTTCCAATCACTATAATTAATTTGTATGCACCACCAAAAACAAAATTTTACTCAGTCATTGAAATTATACAACAATCACTGGCTAATGTTCAATTGAGTAATAATATACTAATTCTTGGAGATTTTAATATCAATATGGAACTAAACAATACAAATACAAATAAAATAAAAACATTTTTCAATAACAAAAATATACATTTCTTACTTGATATAAACAATACTGTATCATGATACAATTGATCTATTTCTTAATTCAATCAACAAATAACATATATTGACATCAACTTGTTCATTCAACTTAATATAAATTAGAATTTATAATTTGATCAATTTATACAAATTAACCATAACATAGCCATTCAATTACAAAGTGAGAAATACTATAAGAACCTACATACTCCTTACACTCTATCCACTTTTTTTTTCCTTAATTTTGTTATTTATAATTGTCTAACTAATGCATTTTTTGTTACAAATTTCCATTCTTCTCTTCTATTTCAAATGAAGAGTTCCAAAAGACTAAAAAGAAACAAAAATATTGTACAATCAAAGAAAGTGAAAATGTAAGTATTCTTTCATATCAATATTTTATATAATTTGACAAACATTATTTAATTTTAGTTTACTTAAAAACATTTCCAACATAAGCCTTATAAACACTACTTTACATTCTATTTTAGGCCAAAAAAGGAACATACAAAAACAATCTCTATTGAAGAGATAAATGCTCATAGAATCAATGAAGTGTTTGAGGGCGATGCCATAGTAATATATAGAACTCACCTTGACGAAACCAAAAACAGCATTAAATTCTTTTGTGACTGTCGTTTCTCCTTTGATATCGGTAAGGTTAGCACGTAAGACTTCAATGGTGTTTTTGGTTTTGTCAAGGTGAGTTCTATATATTACTATGACATCGCCCTTAAACATTTCACCAATTCTATGAGCATTGAGCTCTTCAATAGAGATTGTTTTTGTATGTTCCTTTTTTGGCCTAAAAGAGAATGTAAAGTAGTGTTTATAAGGCTTATGTTGGAAATGTTTAAGAAATAAACTAAGAATTAAATAATGTTTTCATCCAGTCTATAGAAGTGTTTATGAAAGAATACTGATGTACAATATTTTTGTTTCTTTTTAGTCTTTTGGAACTCTTCATTTGAAATAGAAGAGAAGAATGGAAATTTGTAACAAAAAATGCATTAGTTAGACAATTATAAATAACAAAATTAAGGAAAAAAAAAGTGGATAGAGTGTAAGGAGTATGTAGGTTCTTATAGTATTTCTCACTTTGTAATTGAATGGCTATGTTATGGTTAATTTGTATAAATTGATCAAATTATTGTTCTAATTTGTATTAAGTTGAATGAACAAGTTGATGTCAATATGATTGTTGTATAATTTCAATGACTGAGTGAACTTTTGTTTTTGGTGGTGAATACAAACTAGCACTTGCACTCGGGGGAGGTGCAAGGAATACACCAATAGTATTATATGATTACCTGGAATTTATGGCCTGCTTCTTCCATTAGTGTTCAGATATGTTTGAAGGAATTATTGAGCCTTTCTGTGCAAAAGATTTTTAGGGAATTTATGTTATTACATGTGAGTTACTAGGAATCACAAATTAGTTTATTTTTGCATGCATGTTTTCTACAGAATGAGATCCAAAATTATATTGAATCATTTTCTCTTTCACACATTCAATAGAAACGCAAAATAGAAAATTGCAAAAAACTTCTCAAGTCAAAAGGCCCTAATGTATTGATTCAGGAAACAAATTACAAATATAAAACCGAATATGGGTTTCTAGCAAGGCCACAAAAAACCACAACTATAGAATATGATATTGTCTACTCCAAAGTAGGGCATTATTATAGGCAACAAAAGGTTTGAATTCATAGCCTTCTCAGCCAGTCAATTGAGGGAAAATTCAGTCTAGATGTTTGCTCTCTTCATAAAATAATGCACTAGACAATTGCCTTGCCATCTAATCGATAGCAATCTAATGCATTCACTACTCATACAGAGGACACCTACTTGAAATCAAAAACCATCTCCAGATTAGAGCAACCCAACATGTTCAGATATGTGAGAGACTTGAGCTGACCGAAATCATCAGAAACCATCTCAAGATTAGAGCATCAATACATGTTCAGAAATGTGAGAGACTTAAGTTGACCAAATGCATCAAGAAGTCTTGAGATTCTTAAGCAGAATGATATATCTAGCATCTTTAAATGACTCAACTAACTGAATGACTGTTGAAGGCTTTCTAAACATTCAAATCTACTTATATCTAGCTCTTCCAAACGACCAAGCAAGCCGAAGCTATTTGGAAGGCATTCTAATCCACTTCCCCTTAAATTCACCATTTTCAATGTAGAGAGATTGTCGAAGCTTTCTGGTAACACAAAACCTAGAGATTGACTAACAACAACAAAAATTGAAGAATTTGTAATAGTAGAAGCTTGCTGCAGAGGAGGTTGATTCAAATCTCCATCACCTACACTTGTTATATCATGAATGTTGGACCTTTTCTTCTCCTTGTTCCCTGATGTAAACCTCAAAAAATACTTTTGGGCATGGCTTGCTACTTGAGTTGGTGTCCTTGAGATTACAAAGTTTCTTGAAATACTTCTCCAATCACCTCTTCCATACTTATTGAGACCCATCAAAAACAACCTGCATCACAGACACAAACAAGCAAATTAACTTTGGTCTATTACCCTAGCATACATCTATTTATCTAATGAAGTGTGTCTCAGTTTTGAGTACATGTAAATCAGAAATGCCTTTATTTTTCAAACACAAATTGTTCATTTAACAGATAAAAACACTATTGTTTTAAAATGAAATAAAACACAACATAAAATGATCTGCCACATGCAGATTCTGAAATAAAACACTCACTTGAACCATCGAAAAATATTACGGAACTGTATCAAAGCATGAATTTCTTTGACGCTTCTTGGTGAGGAGGCTAAAAATATTGTATTATACAGTTATTTTGTGCCTATACATTGAAAAATAGAAGTAAATGCATTGTAGTATGAAATTTATGATTAGTGTTACAAACAAAGATAAACATAATGTATGAAGTAGATGTGTATCAAAGGATTTATATGCCACATAATGGAATGTTGATGGAGTGGGGTGATTGTTGCATGCAGAAAACCTACACATCATGGAAAATAGTAATTATGCTATGTCAGTAATTTTATTGTTGGGTAAACCATACGAAATTAATTCAAAAATGGAAATATATTGAAATTCTATAATTTAGTTATGATCTTGAATTTGACCTCAACTTGTATGGTGCATATTGTTTTAGATTGTTTGAGATAATTTTCATTTTTTTTATTGGATGAATGGGTGACCATCTTTGGCTAAGCTGCCAAGATCTGAGGTTGAGTCTAAATTAAAAGACGGGTCCATGTCATTTAGTAGCATTTGAGAAGTCAACTTGGATGGGGTGACGTCCTTTACCAAGAGGTCAATGTCTGAAGACATCTCTTCCTCAGTGCATATAATATATATGTGGTTTAGTTGTGGTTATTAATTGAACTTCTATGATTAATTTTGTTGTTGGAGGTTTTGAATGTGATACAATATTCTGTTATTGTTAACAAAATATTGGTATTAAGGTAAATGTAAATTTTGAGGTCATGGCCAAACCAGACAAGCAGTTGATAAGTGTACAAAGGGATTTAATTACATTATCAATAAATATTGTTTAAATTTTGTACCCCTGGGTTTTGGCGTCATTACCTAGCTTGGGAGTAAATCCAATGTTGTTGATAATCCTCTATGTCATGTGTCATCTGAGCAAAAGTAATCTCACCCCTTCAAGTTTTATGGGGTTTTACCTTTTGTCGCCTAGGACCTAAATTTGATTACATAGACCTTGTTTGTTAAGCTATTTTTTGTGACAGATATTCATTCAGAGTTGCCTTTCAAATGTTAAAATATATTTTATTTTAAAAAGTATATTATAGATCAGATATGTATTTTACTATGATTTAATATAATTTGAATGTGTGTTAAAAAATTTCCCCATCATGTGATACAATATAGTAAAGTTTTCATTACATTTAATGGTAAAAATTGTTAAATACAATGATACAGCCATCAAATTGAGCCCCTGGACTGTTACCCAATTGGAAAGAATTTGATTCTTTTGATTCAAAACATATCGGTAATCTAAATAAAATTTAATCTATGGGTGGTACATGATAACACTCATCAACTATCCTTGATCTTGTATTTAGAATGAATCATACCACACAAGATGAGTCCCCTAAACATTTTATACCGCATCTTGTATCTTATCAACACGACCCTCTAGAGATTTATCTGACTCTAGCTTGCTAAAGATGGTCATTATTGAAGCAATGTGTTGTAATGATGAGCAGGACTTTGACATGCATAAAGTTAAACCCTTGAGCATCTCATTCAAGTATGAATCCCTTAAGCTATTGCAGAAATGAAATGTTGCTTTATGCATGTAGGCAAGGCAGGAAACTAAGCTAGAACAAAAATAGAAAGAAATGTTCTTAAATGAAAATGATTGAAATCTAAGTCAACTTGACCAGTGCCAAATTCAGAGGGCAACAAAGTTACAACACACAAGGAAAGATAGCCATATGGGACTGCAATAAAATCATAAAAACAAGGAAATATTACATAATTACACATAATAATCCATCTCAGATCAACAATACCTTACATGTAATCAAGAGAAGAACATTACAAAGAGTTTGCAATGCTTTATAACGTGGCGACATTAATCAAATCTTCATTACACTAGGTCAGCAATTGTGGCAAGAGAGGATCTACAACCAAGTTTGAAGATCCTTCTGAAGTGTGATGTGCCAGGCTAATTTTCTTGAATTTTGACAAAAGTTTGATGAAACACCAGCATCATAATGTTCTAATCATTTGTGTGATTTTTCAAGTGTTTGAAAAAATGATCATATAATAATCAAACTTAAACTAATAAAGATACTTTTTTTCAGTGGAGCACTACAATAAATTTTATGTATCACAATGTACATAGGTTTGGCAATACATACTGGGAAGAGAGATCATGCATACACAGATTAATTTGAAGCAAATCTAAACTCCAGAATGTTGTTGTAGTCATCTACAAGTAGCCCACTATAATTGCTATAGTTTGTCAATCTTTCAAGTCTGGTCCATAATGCTGTGGCTTACTTAGGACAGTTGAATGAAGGTGAAATTGTAGCACAGTTGGGTAATAGTGTTGTCAACCTCTGTTGCAGGCAGCGATTTCTCCCTGCCTCTCACCTCCTCCAAACTTATCACAGCAGACTTCAAACTGAGCGGTTGATGTTTGGGCCCAACATATGACTCACCCCCTATTTATTTCTCACACCTCCTTACTCTCCTCAACTGCCACAACTTACAAAGGAGTTTATTCAATATGGAGTGGCTACTTATCTGGAAAACTTATCTGGAAAACAGGGAATTAAAATGCAACGCCTTCCTTTATGACTGGTCCCTGAATAATGCAGGTCCAAAAGTGTCATGAATACCTGCAATACCTTGCCTTAGTGGATTGAATCTGTTATCTATTTAGTGTTCTTTTGGACAATAGAAAAATTTCACATTCAAGAGCTTGTCCTTTTGATTCAGCACATTGGCATTTCCTTAAAATTTAAAATCAATCTAAAAAAAATCAATTTCATAGTTGCATCTTTTACTTCTACTTGTGATTAAGAGAATGTTGGTTGCAAGTTAAGTGCAAGAGTTTTTGTGTTTTAGTGCTTGTGATATTCACATAGTTTATTATAATTCATCATTGTCTCACTTATTTATCATTATAATTCTAAGGTTGTTTATGATGGGAACAAAATATTGTAATTTTGTGGTCCTTTTGAGGTAGAATGGAATATTTTCTAACCTATTATTTGGTTGAATGCAGGCCTAAGCAAACAGTTCTGGAGACTGAAGGGGAAGCAGCAAAAGAAAAGCGTATGCAGGTGCTTATCTTAACCTTTCAATGAATATCATGATTGTGCTTTTTCCAGATTATACTCATCGACTATCCTAGAGAACTACCAAGATACATTCAACGATAATAGTTATTTAAAATGTCAATTCTGCAAATCTAAAAAAAATATAATTTAACATTCTCACAAAGAAGGTAGATGAAGACATTCAATACTCAGTTAAGTGATGTTTGAACCACCAAAAATATGTTTTCAGGGTCTGAAAATGTGAAAATTAAAAAAAAAAAGATTAAGATCATACTATTAAAAATTCTAAATAAAAATGTTGTTGAAAATTGAAATGACTGGAAAAAACAAATGATTTAATGCAACGATTCATTCACAATCAAAGATTGAACCACACCTTAAAAAAAAAAGTTCCATAGGACACCAGTTGTCTAATCCTATAACAAAAATAACAAACTTAAGACAGTTAGAAATTGATCTTACAGAATCCATGAGCATAAGCTGATTTTTCCATTACCTGAATTCTAATAGAGGGTGAGCTTTAGTTCCTGCCCACCATCAGACAAAAGAACTAACTCTGGTTTCAGCTGCAAATAAGTCAAAGAACTAACTACTAATGCACAAAAGAACTAACTCTCGTTTCAGCTGAAAATAAGTCAAAGAAATTGATAGTTAGAAGTCAACATCAATGGGCTTCAAGCTCAAAGAAGGAAGAGGAACAATTCATAGAGGCTATGGCAAAGGGCTTATGTCATGGTCTCCTCTGTAACTGAACTTTCTTGGGAACAAAAATCTGCCATGTGTAGAAGACGCATCTTGGATCAGGCTGGATATGATTCCATTTGACAATTTGAACAATCACAATAAGATTCCAAGTCTCTGTACATGACCAGTAATATGTTTCTATAACAAATTGATGCTTGAGTGGCACCATGTTTGAACGTGGAAGGCCCAAAAACATTACTTAAATTCTATAAATGTAATAGGTAACAGGTGGTTAGCAGAAATTTTTTCAATGTGGGTCATTCCTGTAGATTCTCTATCATTTAACTGCATTAAATTTCCAATCTCCCATAATCTCAATCATTTAGCTTGTGTCATGTCTCAATACAACTTGTCTCCACTTCTTGGAACTATCTCAATTTATTGCATCCCCTGTCCATTTCTTTCAATATCTCAATTCTCAGGGGTTCTCTTTATAGTTGTGCGCTTCAACAGTCAAAAGGTAATTTTGAAAGGGGTAAATGGGACTTGAAATTTATTGCATCCTTTTGGCTCTCTTTAATTAAAATTATCTTGCATCTATGATCCATTTCTTTATTGCTTCAAGTTCTTTTACCCTATTACAATTTAGTGTGCAATATTGTGCTTAAATATGGTTTCATTTGGTTTTGGTTCATTTTTAAAATGTTTTATAAATTGCTTTGTAGGATATGGCACCAAAAACAACCAATATATGGTATATCTCTTGTTTACCAGCCACTCAGTTGTATATTTAATAACTCCCTTCAATTCTATGTACTATTTGGGCTTAATCAATTTTCTCATTTTATAGATTTTTTAAGGAAAAATAGCTGGCAGATTGCCCTGTCAATAGCTTATCACATTTTATGAATGAAAAATGTACATAGCAACTGATTGGGCAGACCACCTTCTGTTCTCTGTTTTTAATTTTTTGGAAACCCTAGAGATTATAAGGCAGATCTGTCTCACTTAAAAAAAAAGCATTGAATAAAAAGAAATTCTCAAATTTTATTTCAATTATAACAAATCTTGTTCTAAATTATGATTGTATGTCTTAATATTTGTAGGAAAAATGTTCATATATAGTAGAGGTGAAGACAGATAAATCATTGGTACCATTCTTATCCAAGAAAAAAGGAACCAAGGCCCCTATGCATGTAAGGTACCAGGACAAAAATGGTATAAAGGTTTTAAAAAAGCATCTGAATGAGATCGAATATTGTGGACTTGTTGGAACACTCGCAGATGCATGCTCAATAAATATCTCCTTTGGTGAATAGGAAAGTTTAAGATGTACACTCAAAAAGGTCATGAAGCAAGGCACATCCATTTAGTCAGTAGTCACTATATCTTAAATGAATGGGAAAGAATCTTACATTGAAGTTGTTTACTGCTGATCATATTTATTTGTGAAATGATCGAATTGAGTGGTAATTTAGAGTCTAACTTGATCTCACTTTAGATGGCTACACAAAGTTGAAATTGTATTTTGTTCTACCCTAGGCAATTATTCCTCTTAAATACTCTAATAATACTAATGCATTTCTCTGTTTTATTCAATATAGAGTGGCTGCTTATCTGGAAAACAGGGAATTAAAATGCAACGCCTTCCTAAATTCTATAAAGCTTCAGATACTAAATCTGAATGGTAGTATTTTCCAAGGGGCTATCACATTGTCTATCAAATTATAATTTCCATAGTGTTCTTGATATAGGAAATTTCAATCTAGAAGGAAACTTTCCATACTGGATTAGAAACTTATCAAATCTACAGATTTTTATTTTGAAGTCCAATAAATTTGAAGGTAATATTTCGAAGCAAATAATTGGTCTCTAAAAACTTCAAATTTCAGGCCTTTTTCAAAACAATCTTTAAGGTTTTATTCCAAAAACCCTTCAAAATTTATCAACAATGGTAAACGCATCATAGAGTAGTCCACAGAAGCTTGGCTATCGATCTTATATATATTATAATCTTCAAGTAACAATTTCTACAAAAGACGGGAAGATTTCTTATAAGATAGTTCATACTATTTTAAAATTATGAGATTGAGGCTCCAAAGTGTTCTGTGTTGATGTTAGAGCAGCATCGTCGATTTCCTCCAGCATATATATTATGAAGATAATAATTAAATGTAGACTTCATCTATTTAATTATTATATACGATTAAATGAAGAAACACATACTTTGATTTATACATTGATTAATGAAGAGATGCAAAGCATTTATGAGGCCGACCTCATTCCTCTTGATGTGGCACGACTTTCTAAGGTGGCCGAACTCTTGTGAAGAGGTGCGAATATTTGATCAGGCCGACTTTTAGTTATTGAGGAGACACATCCTTCCATTGGTTATTGAATATATATCCATCACATTTCTTCATTTGTAATCATTCAGTTCATTCGATATTCACACTCATTCATATCTGTTCAAGTGTGACTTCATTCATACTCAGTTTGTAGAAGGAGCGGTTTGTAATCAAGAAGAAGTCTGAGATATCTACAATTAGATTGAGTATCCCAGATCTGTATTTGTATCAATTGTGGTGCTGTGTAATTGGCCATTCATTTGGCTCATTGTATGTGTAATTTTCATATTGAACAATCAATAATATAAGAGATATTATTGGCTGGGTTTTTCTCCCTCAAGAGGAGGGTTTTCCTAGGGTATCTGTTGTGTATTGTGTCATTTTGAATTAATTTTTTGTGCATGTTAATCTGATCATTAAAATTTACATGGTATCAAAGCGGGTTTGAGAGGATCGTGATCAGATTATTGCTAATCAGCATACCCTATTTTTTCACTTATTTACATCAGTCAAGATGATGAACAGTTTGAAGGTTGAGGATAGACTCGAGGGTGCATCTAACTTCACTTCATGGAGATTTAGGATCATGCTTACCTTGCGTGAAAATGACTTAGGTGAGTTCATGGAGTCTAGCACTTCTGAACCTGAGGAGGAAGAAGAAAAGTTGCAGTGGATGAAGAAAGACATTAAAGCAATGAAGATATTGGTTGATTTCATCAAGGATCATATTGTTCCTATCATCTCTAAGTTGATGACAGCGAGAGATATGCTCAAGACCTTGGAAGAGATGTACGAAATCAACAATACTAGCCGTGCACTTGCACTAAAGCATCAATTGCATTACCTGAAGATGTCAAAGGGAGAATCTGTTATTGCATACTTCATGAGGATTTCAGATTTGAGAGATCAGCTCTCAACAATTGGACATATGGTTGATGACAAGGACTTGTCCATGCTCGCTCTCAATGGTCTACCTTTGTCTTGGGAATCCTACATTCAAGGAATCAGTGCAAGATCAAAATTGCCTAAGTTTGATCGCCTAAGATCTGATTGCATTCAAGAAGAATCAAGGTTGGTGGCAAGAGGAGTTGGTCAAAGTTCAAAAAATGAAGACATTCATGTTCTCGCCTCCCATACTTCAAAGAAGAAAGGAAAAGATGGAAGGAAAGGATTCTTCAAGAGGAATCGGGACAAGGGAAATGATGATGCACTCCATTCAAGAAGAAGAGGGATATGTCCAAGATTCAATGTTTTAGGTGTGATAAGTTTGGGCACTTCGCCAAGTATTGTCCAACTAGACCTAAGCAACAAGTTACCATTGCGGATGTTGATGATGCTTCTCCGCAAAAGGATTCAAGTGAATATTTGTTTCTATTCGGCATTATCAAGCAGTGTACCTTCCGACACCAACACTTGGATAATCGACAGTGGTGCTTCACGACACATCACCGGCTTTAAGGAGCACTTATCAAGTTTGGTGGAAAAGGAGTCTTTTGAACAAGTCATCATTGGAGATGATGCTAGCTACTCCGTGAAAGGAATTGGGACCTCTACACTTCATTTGGATTCCGGCATCTCACTTCTTGGGTAATGTTCTTTATGTTCCGAATCAAGCTCTTATTTCTATTTCAGCTTTGGAAGATAAAGGATATCAAGTTGCCTTCTCCAAAGGCAAAGTTCTAGTGTGGATGGAGAACTCTAGCTTCAAGGATGCTCAAGTAATTGGAGTTAGACATGAAAACCTTTACAAGGTCTGCACACGTTCTTTACAAGCTTTGGTTCACGACTCTTCAAGTCTATGCGATCTTTGGCATTGGAGATTGGCTCACCTACACTTCCGAGCCTTACCTATCATGGAGAAGATGGTGTCGAGCCTTCCTAAGTTCAACCAAGAGCACGAAGGTACTTGCAAGGGCTACGCATTGGGTAAGAATATAAAAGCCCCTTTTCATAGTAGAGAAAATAGATCTAAGTGTATTTTAGACCTTATTCATTCCGATTTATGTGGTCCTATGTCTGTTCCATCTTCGAGTGGATTCTTGTATTATGTTTTGTTTATTGATGACCACTCGAGGAAGACTTGGATTTATTTTTTGAAATCTAAAGAGTTTGAGGAAGTGTTGGATAGGTTTAAAGAGTTTAAAGCCTTGGTAGAAAATCTTTCTAGTAAAAGAATTAAGGTCCTCAAATCTGACAATGGTGGAGAATACACCTCTGGCAGTTTTTGGAATTTTTGTATTGATGCAGGGATTAAGAGGGAGTTCTGTGTTCCCTATAATCCTCAACAAAATGGTGTTGCAGAAAGAAAGAACAGGACAATCATGGAAGCAGCGAAGGCCATGATTCATGATCAATATTTGCAAACCTTCTTATGGGCAGAAGCTTCCAAGACGGCTGTATATGTTCAGAATAGAAGTCCTCATAAGGTCCTGGAAAACATGACTCCTGAAGAAGCTTTTACAGGGAAGAATCCTGAAGTCAGTCATTTGAGGATCTTTGGATGTCATGTCTATATTCATGTTCCCAAGGAAAAGAGAACCAAGTTGGAGCCTTCTAGCAAGAAGGGAATATTTGTGGGCTACAGTGAGACATCAAAAGCCTACAGAATATACATTCCAGGTTAGAAGTTGATCAAGATCAGTAGGGATGTCACATTCGAGGAAGATATTGCATTCAGGAGATCCAGGGGGATTCATATGGAGATTGATAATGAAGAGTCTCCTCAGGATATAGAAGTTGACCATACTCCTGAGATTCAGAGGGAGACTTCAGAACCAAAAGAAGATATTGATCATGTTTAACCCTTGGAACCTACTGATGGGCCTACTGACATTGTTATTGGGAGAAAGAGACCTCTATGGGCCAAGCGTACTATGCAAGAGGCTGAAAGTTTTGCAGCTCCTAGAGGCACATTCAGAGAAAGCAAAAGGCCACATAATTTCTCCAGTTATGTTGCCTTGATGAGTCAAATTATAGAATCTAAGCCTACCTATGTTGAGGAAGCATCTAGTCATCAAGTTTGGAGAGATGCTATGACAAAGGAGTATTAGTCAATTCTTAAGAATGATGTTTGGGATATTGTTCCTAGACCCGAGGGCAAGTCTATGGTATCTTCTAAATGGCTATTCAAGATTAAGCATGTTGCAGATGGAAGCATTGAGAAGTACAAAGCAAGATTTGTGGCTTGTGGGTTTTCTCAAAAAGAGGGAGTTGATTACAAAGAAACCTTTGCTCCTGTTGCTCGCTATACTTCTGTCAGAACCATCATTGCTATTGCTGCATCTAAAGGATGGAAGATTCACTAGATGGATGTGAAGACAACCTTTCTTAATGGAGTGATTGAAGAAGAGGTTTATATAGAGCAACCTGATGGATTTGAGGTTCATGGGAAGGAGTCACATGTTTGCAAACTAAAGAAGGCCTTGTATGGTCTTAAGCAGGCTCCTTGTGCTTGGTACGAAAGGATTGATCGTTACCTATCAAGCTTGGGTTTCTTGAAGAATGATGCTGATTCGAATCTCTATTTCAAGGTAATCAATGGTGAAGCATTAATTTTGGTTTTATATGTTGATGATTTGATCCTTACTAGAGAAGATCACCTAATTCTTGAGTGTAAGAAAGAGTTGACCTCTGAATTTGAGATGAAGGACCTTGGGCTCATGCATTACTTCCTTGGCCTAGAAGTCTGGAAAAAACTAGATGAGATGATTCTAAGTCAAGGGAAGTACACCATTGATATACTTAAGAGATTTGACATGATGGATTGCAAATCCATGTCCACACCTATGGAGACCAACTTACATAAGTTGAAGGAGGCTGCAGCTAATTCAGACTTGGTGGATCCTACCTTGTACAGACAGCTAATTGGATCTTTGATGTATCTAGTTAACACTAGACCTGACATTTGCTATGCAGTGAGTGCATTTAGCCAATTTATGTGTGATCTGAGACATATACATCTTGTTGCAGCTAAAGATATCCTGAGATACTTGTGTGGCACAATTGGATATGGGTTGAGGTATTCTTCAGATGCAAACCTGAAGTTACATGGTTTTACTGATTCTGATTGGGTAGGTTGTGTCAAAGATCGGAAGAGCACCTCTGGTTGTTGCTTTAGTTTGGGTTCCGCTATGATTTCCTGGTGCAGCAGGAAGCAGTCATCTGTAGCATTGAGTACAGCAGAGGAAGAGTATATTGTAGCTTGTATGGCAACTCGGGAAGCAGTATGGCTTCGTAAGCTCCTTGCAAGATTTTTTGGACAATCAATGGAGCCTACTATCATTCATTGTGATAATCAGAGTTGTGTGAAGCTTTATGTCAATCCTGTGTTTCATGACAGAACCAAGTATGTTGAGATCAAGTACCACTACATTAGGGATATGGTACTAAGAAAGGCTGTACAGTTGAGGTACATCAGCACTGATGAGTAGACGGCAGATATTCTCACCAAGCCCCTCGCCAGGATAAAGTTTGTGTACTTTCGAGATAAGCTTGGTATGGTGGAGAATCCAGCCTTGACTGAGTAAGAGTCTCAGTATCAGTGAGCCTTGTTTAATGAGTTCTTCTCTGAGTGATAAATTCGAGGTGAAATCCCTTGTTAATGCATTTTCCTCTGAGACAGAGGAATTTGAGGTGAAAGACCTTGTTTCCACCCTCTGAGCCTGAGTCATGGTGGATGTCATGTGTGTGACTCCATGACACATCTTGTACTTGTGAAAGTCACGTTGAGGTGACAACATCACGCAAGTGATGAACACTTGTACTTACCATAGTTTGGTTGTAGCCATTATGGTTGATATCATGTTGAGGTGATATCTAATATCACGTTGAGGTGATATTCTTCTTTTCACATTTGGTTGTAGCCATTGTGGTAGACATCACGTTGAGGTGATATGTCTTGTGCAGCTGGAAGTACTCTCCCTAGCTGAGAGGGAGTGTTGATGTTAGAGCAGCATCGTCGATTTCTTCCAGCATATATATTATGAAGATAATAATTACATGTAGACTTCATCTATTTAATTATTATATGCGATTAAATGAAGAGACACATACTTTGATTTATACATTGATTAATGAAGAGATGCGAAGCATTTATGAGGCTGACCTCATTCCTCTTGATGTGGCACGACCTTCTAAGGTGGCCGACCTCTTGTGAAGAGGTGCGAATATTTGATTAGGCCGACTTTTAGTTATTGAGGAGACACGTCCTTCCATTGGTTATTGTTTATATATCCATCACATTCCTTCATTTGTAATCATTCAGTTCATTCGATATTTACACTCATTCATATCTGTTCAAGTGCAACTTCATTCATACTCAGTTTGTAGAAGGAGCAGTTTGTAATCAAGAAGAAGTCTGAGATATCTACAATCAGATTGAGTATCTCAGATCTGTATTTGTATCAATTGTGGTGCTGTGTAATTGGCCATTCTTTTGGCTCATTGTATGTGTAATTTTCATATTGAACAATCAATAATATAAGAGATATTATTGGCTTGGTTTTTCTCCCTCAAGAGGAGGGTTTTCCCAGGGTATCTGCTGTGTACTGTGTCATTTTGAATTAATTTTTTGTGCATGTTAATCTGATCATTAAAATTTACATTATGCTCCTAAAATCTCACCCTCAGAATTCATTTGGTACACCACTCCAAAAATAATAGAACATTCTATATGCATCAAATTCAAACCATACGATTTGAAACCCTTTAATTTTAAACCCTAACAAAATCAAACATAATTGTTTTAAGGTTGCCTACAGATTTCCAAAAAAATAAAATTTACTGAAACTATGGCAAGTGATTTACCTCAAGATTGTGCACAAATTGGGTCATGGTGTCAACGATGCCGATGAGAAAAATGGCCGAAGTTTGGAGGAAAATTTTATGAAACCCTACCAAGTTTTATGTGGAGATTACCAGCCTTAATTTTTGCATTGTTATGGCAACAACACACTGCTATAGCTGTCAAGATAAGGATTACCAGCCTTGATTTTCACATCTTATCCTCCAAAATATTAATGGTGAATAGTGATTTGTATTCGTGATTTTTCAGCCGCCTAATTTTGCAAATTTGTATCTGCAATTTTTCAGCAGCCTGATTTTGCAAATTTTCCAGTGGAATTTCTCAGGTGTGAGACAATTTCAGTGGGCAAAGCCCACAATAAATAGCCTATCGGCTAATTAATTATAGTGATTGGAAAGCTATGAATAAGTAAGTTTGTTTGTAAGACTTCAATATTGTTTGAAGTGTATTGTTTTGAATAAGTAATTTGTATATGTTTTCTAGCTAAAGAAATAACTCCATGAGAATAATACATGAAAATAGAATGAAAATTTGTAAGTTTTTCCTGATAGGAGAAGTCATTTGTGTGTGTTTCTTGTAAACATATTATGTCTGATTCTAGAAAGTTGTGATCATAAATGATATCATCGATATGCGATTTTAAACTTCTTGTGTTCAAAGATAGTATTTTTAGGGAAATATTGTCATTTATTTTTGGGTTATTGCAAATACGATTCCATTTTTCTTTTGCATTTAATCGGTGCATTTCATTTATTATTTTTTTGTTCACTTTAAAATTTCCTTTTGTAAGTGGGTTTAATAAATATAGTGATTGCATATCTCGAACACGTGAAATTGTTGTGTATACTAATCCATGTGACTTGATTCCTTATGGATCAAATGTGATTCCATCTAGTGTAAGACCTTGTGATCTATGAATTGTTCGTGCACATGCTAGTTGTACTAGAAATTGTTTATGGATTTTAATATGTGAATTATTTTTCCTGTGTGAAACAGGTTTGACTATTAGTAGTATTGGAACCCATTGCTTTTGAATTTCTTGTGTATATAAGTGTGCTAATTTGTGGCATTGTGATTGTCCAATATTTGTATCATTGAATTGAATCCATAGTATATCTTCTTGGTTTGTGATTGTGTATGCTTTGAAAATACCATCTGCGCCATTTACTAATCCATCTTTCATATTATAATTTCATGCATATAGCTCAACCAACATGTTTGCTTTAAGAATTATTTGATCGGGTAGGCTTTTTGCTGGATATGTTGTTATATTTCCATAGTTTTGATCAATCTCATCAATTACTTTAATGATGAATGGTTTGCCAACAACAATTGATAAAATATTATTATTATGTATAGCTATTGACTTGTTTGTGTGGAAAAGATAGGGGAAGGTTAGGTCAATAGGATCTGGTTGGATCTGGTTGAATGCAGTTATTATTAAGATATTCTATATCATTTTTGGATTGTGAATTAGGTCATATTTTGTTAAGTATCGAGATAATTTTTTCATTGTTTTTGTCTCATAGTTGTTTTCAATTCATAGCATTTTATCATATTTGTCCAAAAAGTGTACGATACTCTTTCTTTGTTAATTATAGGATGTTAAAAAATAAAGCTATCTTGGATTGGTTGAGCCTGGTAGAATTCTCCATAAAGGACTATGTCAATTCCTCCAAAATACTTTGTAGGGGTATGCTTGATTTCTCTCAATATATTTTCAATCAAATATAAGAATCGACTATCTATTAAAGAAGCCTCATCTATGAGCAGCACTTGTAACTGTTAATAATGCTTTTACATGGAATCTGTTGTTTCATTGTTCAGTGGAATGAAAAGGGCTTGTTAAAGGGCAATAGAAGAGCAGAGTGTATAGTTGTTCCACCAATATTGAATGTTGTTTTTCCTGTATAAGTTATTATTAGTCCTTTTTGCTTAAGCGAGTCTAAATCAAGATTTGAGTTGTACATGTGCAATAGCATTTGAAATATTGCTTTTGTTGTAAAATTTTTACCTATTCTAGCACCACCAGTTAAGAAAAGGTGTAATGACTTGTTTTTATCAAAAAAAATCTCATTGCAATGTCTTTTATAATTTGTTGTTCTTTATTCAGTGTTTGTTGTAGCTTGTAGTATTCAACATTTTCTAGAAGATTTAGATTTTGTATAACTTGAAGACCAATATCAAATTAGCGTATATTTTATTTTTGTTGCAAGGTAAATCTAAAGTGAGGTCATATTTTTCAGAACTTTTTTAGTTGTCTCTTCTTTGTTATAAACATTTTGATTTGTATTCGATCATTTGTTTCAACTTCTTCAAATGCTTTGTCTAGATCGAGCCCCACGTAGAATTGAAATTGTATGTATACTTTTCCTAATTTATATTGATTTTTTTTTCCATAATACATGCATGCATCTTGATTTGTTTTGAATCCTTTTTTAATTGTATTCTCATTAGTTTGAAAAGGTACATATAATAGTAGTTTTTCTTTGTAGTAGTTGTCGTGGTCACGGTGCTTGTTATATTTAACAAATCTTATGATGGTAATTTTTCCTCGTTTTACTATTTTGCCTTTACTTATTCTATATTCTGAAGCAAATTGAGCAAGGCAAATTTTTTCGAATTTTGTAGGGTGTTGTAAGTAGTGATCTATAATTGATTTACACAATTTGATTTGACTCATCGAGTTTTGATTTTAGTAACAATTTACATTTTAGAATAAATGTTCATTCTTCTGGTGGAGATATGTATATAAAAACAATTGTCTTAGAACTTGTATTTAAAGGTAGTGAAAGTACTATGTGTATTGCTAACTGAGTAGACATTTGTTGTAGGTTAAGTAAAGTATTTCCAAGGGTTCGAATCATTTGTATAGCATCTATTTTTGTTGTCTTGTGGTATTTTTCTATTCTTTTGAAAGATGTGGTCATAGATTTGTCAATTTGTTTCATGTATGATGAACAATATGTTGTTGTTGCATATGCATTGAGGACAAATTATGCATCATTGTTTGATTCCCATACTTTTAGGATTTTCTTAGCAAAACTATTATTCCAAGAATGTGATGGTTCTCTTTTTAAAATAATTGTTGGTTTTGTTAGTGTTGATTATATTGCTTTTATGTAATCATCTTCTTGTATTTTGATTTCATTTAAGAAATCATCAAAAGTCATACACTAGTCGTAGTTATTTTGTTCAAGAGATTTAAATATTTGATTTGCATTATTTATAATAGTTTGATTAGTTGATGTAATTGGTTCTATTATTTTTGTGTTTCTCATAGGTGAAAAAGGAAAATTGTATCTACAATGTGTTCTCTTTGTTTTTCTACAACTTTTTGTGTGGTAGTGTCGATATAGCTTTCCAAATCTATCATCTAGTATGTTTGTGTTGCATGTAATATATTTATCCACAAATTGCTCAATATTTGAAGGATTTGATTTTCCATAAATAGGAGCATCTTTAACCCATATTAGTGCATGGTCGTGTTGATTTCCCCTATTTTGGAATTCTGTAACAAAGAAAAAGTCATTAATATGTCCTAGGAATGTGTCATTGTTACACAATAACTTTTTCAAACAAATTATTCTATGTCTATAGTAACAAGTACAAGTGAGTGGGTCTTTCCGAACAAGCAAATCAATATCAGTTTCATGTGTTGCTTTATAAATTTTTGTATGAACTTGATTCTTGCGTAGCTTAGTTAGTGTTGATACAAGTGGTGTCCATTGGTGTTTTGCAGTTGAGAATGTCAAGAAGAATGTTGGAGGACCTAGTTGTCTTATCATTGCAAATATGTTTTTTTTTTTTTATGTAGATAATCTAGAGAGATATGGATATGTTTAAAATCCATGTATCCAATGTCTGATTTGAGGATTTTATCTAAATTTGGCTTGTCTTTAACATGTTTTGCAAGTAGGGTTTGCCCTTTTAATTGACCTTTTCTAAATCTTATTGATATACTTGAAATATTTTTTCTATAATGATATGAACTGTTTTGAAAAATAAATTTGTACTATGGCTTGCAAAATCACCACTTGAATGCAAGACCTCCCATTGTACAATTTTTTGATACTTAAAACTTTTTTGCTATGTCTCCATCTCATGGATCACCAAAGAAAAGTGTTGGAAAGTTCATTTCTTATGCATATCTATCCTTAAAAATTCCAAGAGGTTGTATTCCTTCACTTGGTGCAATTTCAATATTTTATCATGCAAGTCATAAATAGATCGGGACTCTGTAAATCCATGTATTAGAGTATCAGTATGTGTTTCTAATTCATCTCCATTTTCAATTTTTGGACTGTCTGAATCTCAACTTGTAGACATTTCTTTTATTTTACTAGAACTATAATTTGTTTCTTTAATTTTTTTCCCAACGATTGTCTATAGAGACTTTTTCTATTTTATATATTTGTCTTTCACATAGGAGTTTTAATGCTTTCATTACTAATTTAGGATCTGAACAATACCAACTTGATATGGATTCTTGTATTGTAGTCTTCTTTTTAGTGCAACATCAATTGTTATTGTTTCATTAATTGATCATAGAAGTATTTTCTATATAATATTCATATTTGTTGAGAAATTAATAATGGACCCAGTTAATCCCATTTGAGATCTTTTATGTCCCCGTTGTCTAATTTGTGTGAAAGCAAGTCATGGTGATGTGATCCTTTCCTCAAGTTTTGATATAGATGACAAAATGGCAAGTGGTTTGTTTCGTCTTATTAACTGTGGTGTAGCAAACAATGGAATTTACCAGCATGTAGCATTTTTTACAATATTTCCATACATTTTCAAAAGCATGTATTGTATTATCTTCTAATTTTTTTTTGTAAGTTTGTTGCTCACTTTCATTAAGCTTTGTAATACAATGTTGAAATTGCAATCGTTGACAAATATAACATTCGTATTGAGGAGTATCCTCAATTGCTTTGAAATATTTCACTTTTTCTTTTTTGTTGTTGAATTCAATTTGATGTTATGATTGGATTTTGTTGTCATTTACTTGGTTTGTAATTACGCAGTTTATTCTTCAATTGAATAATTGATATTGTTTTCCTTTCAACAATATTTGATTCATGTACTTTACTATTAACTGGTTCTGAAGATATTTCCCTTTTTTTTCCCTACATGACTTCGTTTTAGTTTTAGAAGGGAATATGCAGAAGTTGTACAACTTTTCTCAAATCGTTCAATAGTATTTGTTGTTAGGAGTGGTTCGTAGTGTATATATGTTTAGTACTTGTTTTAAATGAGATTATGTTGTATGTATTGTTTGTGCTTATGTTGCTATGAAAAACTTTCTCAATTTGTTTAGTAGTTGAAGACCATAAACGAATATGTATTTTCAGTATAGTTGCTAACCATTGTAAGCAAAATGAACCTCCTTCAATTTTCCCTTTTTCATATGACATTGCCATGTTGATAATATACTATTTACAATTTAGAAGACATGGTATTGTGTCTAACATATCTTCTTTCGGTAAATGTTCTAGATAGCTAGTAACATTTGTACAACTACCTTTTGTTGAATTACAAAAAGATTGTGCAATGTAAAGTCTTAATGATTGAGTAACAAATTCTCCATTCATCAAGTAACATATAGTATTGAAAAGGCTTTCACCACAATTCCTTGTCAACATAGTAGCCTTTTTCACTCCATTTAGTTCTATTTCAAGTGCAATATGTTGCCAATAGCTTTCCAATGTTTCATAGTTGTAACAAAGGCAATTTGATACTATACAACTATAAATTGTTGGAATTTTTTTCTAGAGTAATGGTTCGTAATGACCACAATTTGGATTTTCGTCGTGAAATAAAATTGAATATGGGTTTTTTTTAATATTATGGTTGAAATGTAAGTACTTTTTCTTTGTACTTGTTGACGACAATGCAATTGGTATGTTTAACCATTTTGATACCCGTCATATGCAAAATGTGTCACCCCAAAGGTGTCTCTCTTATTCTGGTATATCACTTGATGCAGATAATTGCATTTTACCTAAATAAGTTGTCACGTCATATAGATTGTGTATTTCATACAAGATTTTTGGATGCAATTCGTGTAAAAGTGCTTGTAATGCATAAGAGTCATCTTTCGATAATTGTAACAAAAAGTATTCGACTAATCCATTTTGTAATTCATTTGAAGTATAACGAAAATGAAGCAATACTTGAAGACTATCAAATAGACAATCTCCTATAGTATACGAAAATGATTCTAGTCAGAATAAATTGTTTTTTTCCAAAACAATATCAATATTTGGTACAATTACTTGCTCACATTTGCTATAATTATCAAAATCAACAATATTAACCATTATTTTATATGTAAACAGATGTTACCTGATTTGCAAATCTAGTTGTTGCTTGTAATAGATAGTTGACAAATCAGTCTCGTAGCCAGTCACCTGGAAATAGATTCATCAATTAGAAAATGAGAAGCCTGGAAATATGTAGTCAACTGAAGATATAATTTATACAATGACATGGCTCACAGGACCTACTACTGATAGATATTTTCAAAACAGAGAGTATAATTTTGCTTATAGCAGTAAATAAGAATGGACTGAAATTCTGAAAATAAATTGAAAAATGTACAATACTGGAGATAGGTAAAACAGGTGAAGACAAGGTGCCTGATACGGAAGTTAATACAGAAAAGAACTAGGAAGCAGTAAAGGAACCAGAAGCTCCTATGGAGGAGCATCAAGTGCTGACTCATTTTACTATCTGCTTGGTCCAGTATAATGTCAAGGGCAGATCCAGACATGTTAGAGGTTGGAAATGGTAATCTGACCAAAGAGGAGCATCACTCACATTCTAATATTTGGGCTCTTATGAAGGTAGTCATCATGCAGTATCGATTCAGCATCTTTGGATGGGAAAGGTATCGATAGTATTTATTTTCTGTCCTATGCTAACTGCAGAGAACCACAAATTAAAAAACTCGGATAGCAAGAAGGAAGTTCCTAAGGATGGAAATCCTCACATTGCTTCTCAATATTTTACTTTTCGTGAGCTTGCTGCAGCTACAAAAAACTTCAGATCAGACAACATTCTGGGGAAAGTGGTTTTGAACGATTGTACAAAGGGCTTTTAGAGAGTTAAGGCCATGCAAGTTACATTTATTGAAAATCTTGAGGTTAGGTATCACTAACTTCATTTTAGGTTTATGGTGGAAAGTAAAACAATTATTTTCGTATTGCTGGATTATATGGTTGCAGGTAGTTGCGCAGAAGGTGATCAACGATTTTTGGTCTATGAATATATGCCCATGGGCTCCTGGAAAGATCATCTTCATGGTTAGTATACTGCAATACAAATTTCCTTTTATAAAGGAAATATGCAATTATGTTTAACAGGGGACCCCTCTAATCCAGGGAGCTCCTTTGACCAAAATTCTCTCATTTAAATCCTCGACTACCCTTTTGAGCATCAGGGTTTCGAGTTTACATTCCAAAAGAGAGAAACCAATATCCCAAACCCCAACAGAAATGAACTCGACAACTGCTGAGATCTCATCATTTCCACAAAATCAGCAAAACATTATAAAATCAGAAAGCACTTGGAGAAATTTTTTGAAATCTATCTTCTCGAATCAGCTAAATTATCCACACTCAAGCAAAATTGGGCCTTACCAGATCCAACTAAACAGAAAATATTTATAAATATAAATTCAGAGACAAGAGAAAAAGACAAATAAATATATTAGAAATTGCCTGACCTGTTTGCAAGCTGAAATTATATTGAATGGATCAGAACTTCCTATCCGTTGGTATCCTCTAACCAGTATGCCTTGCAGTGTAAATGTTTCCCAATTCTCTCTCACCTACAGAGCGAAACCAACAGAGTAGACGCTATAAGCTATTTATTCATTAGTAGTTTTCTCACTTCTATGGATTTAAAGAAAAAAACCCCGAAACTTGCTTGATAACGACACAAATCTGGTTTTAATTTTATCCATAAAATATGCAGCTTTTATTTTGGAGGCCGGAACTAATGATTATCTATCGTGGTGATATAGTGGCCTCTGCTCCGCAGCAATTCAAAATTAAAAAATAATGAACACTATATTTTAAAAGATCAGGGAATGAAAACATCATTGAGAACCCTTCCTATCAAATTCACTCTTCAATTCTATTTCCAACCACAAATCCTCTGACATTGTAAACATAAAAAAATTAAAAACTGTTGTATTAAAATCACCTCATAAATCTGTCTAAAGCCTTACAAAAATCAAGCCTCTCAAATTCATTCAAAAACACCAATTCAATCGTCAAAACTTTCGAAATGCAAAAGACTTCAAATTTTACCCTGATGTAAACAAATTTGTTCCATTACCACTTGATGTCAAAAGCATAACAAAAACCAATTATCTCAAATTTACAGTTAAAAGCGCGATTTCAACCACCAAAACTCTTTAATTACATGGATCTTTAAATTTAATCCTCATGCAAATGGATTGGTTCCATACAAATTAATGTCTGGAGCCTCACAAAAACCAGTTCTCCCAAATTTAAAGTCAAAAGCACCAATTCAACTCCCAAAACCCTTAAATTGCAAGCAACTTCAAATTTAATCCTGAAGCAAACGAATTTGTTCCATATAAATTAATGTCTAAAGCCTCCCACAAACCAGGATATATAGACAAGAAACTTAATAAATACCTGATTCAATTGAAGAAGCTTGTCCATAAGAGCGAAACCAACACAATAGATGCTATAAGCTATTTATTCACAGTAGCTTTCTCACTTCTATGGATTTAAAGCAAAAAATTCCAAAACTGTGAGCTTTAAATCAAAAAACATGTTTTTATTCACATTGCAAAGGATTTTCACTTCTTATCCCTGAAAAGAAAAAGGACTTTCTTTTACGGGGTGTTGACATAATCAACCAACTACTGGATCTATTTATGTGCTATTAAAAAAACATGCTCCAAGAAATCGACCCATAACACTCAAAATTTATCAGCCAATCAAATTGATAGCAAAATATTTAAGAAAAATTAAAAAATTAAAAAATTTGCATGTTGATTTTAAAAATGGTGTTTAATAGCAAGAAAATGCTTGGGGTGAGGAATTTGCATTTCCAGCAAAGAAATGGCAACAGAAAATTCCTTCTCCACCCTCTCTTTCTAGATAATCTCTTGCCTCATATTCAAGAGAAAAATCCTTTTGGTCTACAATATTCTCTTTCTAATTTATTTATTTACCATTAAGATTGAACAAAGTATTATATTGGTTACAGGTACTTCTATTTCTAATCCTCTTATATATTGCCTATGTGAACCTTCTCCAAATCACTTCTCCTTTTATCTTACAATCTAAAGAAGAAAATATCTTTTCTCTTAGAGACTAATTTAATAACTCTTCCACCTCTTACATTTAGGGAGCCTTATAAGCATGGTTGTTCACTAATTATTTCTCATTTATAACTATATGATGTTAGGGAATTTAATCGATCAATGAAAGGGTTTAAATAATAAAATATAAGATCTTATTGATGAGGATATCATCCTTATTTTTTATTATGATGCACCTTCCACTTCTTCCCTTGATAAAAACATTGGTTGACTAGAAGATCCTCACATAACACTTGACCTATCATTCACCCAGGTGATACACATGATGAAAAATCCTCCTAATATGCATACACATGATCATTCATATTCTAACGTTCATATCCCTTATATTCTTACTTATAAAAATATTGTGTTTATGGAGATTGTGCTTCCCTTTGAAAACCACATAATACAATTGCATGTGTTCCTCCTCTATCTATTTTATTCACCTAAAAAATATTCTAAATTTCCTTCATATGATTCTCCTTGCATGACACACTTGGCAAACCTCTCCTCATAGGTTTTGTTCATGTTGAAACTTTAATCAATAAATAAACCATTTTATATTTTGAACGAGTGGTCAATAAATGTTTTAGATATGGAAAAAATAAATTCTAGACATAAGAGAAGTGAAATAGCTCAATGTAAAATATATAAAGTACAACAAGAGGTGAGAAGAGGATTGGAGAAAATATTAAATAAAAAAGGAATATATGCATATTAGAGAAGAAGTCATACGGAGTATAAAATTGGAGATTTGTTCATGGTTTATTTGAGAAGGGGAATATTTTCATAAGCAATATATAACAATCTAAATAAAAATAAAATTGTATCATATAGGTAGTCAAGAAATTTTCTAGTAATGATTGTAAGATTGAATTACCTAAATTTTTTGTGGGATATCACCTATATTCAATATTTTAGATTTATATGATTATTATGGAGAGAATATTAAAGGAGAATATTTTTTGTTAGTCGATCCTACCTTTTAAACTTTAATACCTCTTCGTATAGTTCTTTATTTTTGTCCTATATTTTTTCTATTTTTTATCCACTCTTTTATTTTCCCCACACTTCCTTCATGTGAATCTCTTACTCTTCCCATATCATTATTACTCTTTGTCTTTTGATTCTTTTACTTGTTCATTTGTATTCATGAGATCTTATGTTATCCTTATTTGTACCTTCCTCTATATGACATCCTAGGGATGGTGCAAAATATGAATCATCTCTCACCTTATTTATATTGACCCATATATGTCATGATTTTTTTATTCTATTTGTTGTGTCTCACCTCTTTAAGCATATTCCTCTCTAGTGTTGTTGTTTTATGCCTATTGGGAATGATGACACATATCACTCATCATCATGATGCATTACCACTCATCACATCTTGCTAATCCCACGTGCATAGATCCATTCATATTTTTCATGTTCTTTTACAACATCTATTATAATCCATTGTGTTCCCTATAATACCTACTCTCCTACTCTCATATTTTTTCATATTTTTCATGTTCTTTTACAACATCTATTATAATCCCTTTTATATTTGTATATTTATTTCATGGCCAATTTACTTTTGTTCTTATCTTAGGACCAATACCTAAAATTGCTTCCAATTTCTTATGATTATACACATCTATTATACCTCCATCTTTATTGATATCTTATACATGACCTTCACTTAGGGGCATCTCTCTTTGATCATACATTGGAGACATCACCTTAGTTGCATGCCTTACCCATTATGTCACATTTTCCTTCTACTTCTCATTACTATATTAATTCAATTTCCCATTCCTTGGGAGCAACATTATTTTCCTACCTCTAGACAAGGGAATATCATATCTTGTCAAATTTTATATCTATTTTTCTATATTCTTACTTTTACCTTGCAACTTTCCTTTATCCACCTAACCATTTTTCTTTAGTTAATAGACTTGTATCATTTTTCCAACCAATTTATAGGCATGTATAGCCTCTATATTATTATCTATAGTCTTCTATGTTGGTGTCAAACTAAGTAGTAACAAAATTTTACTTAAATCCTATTCCCCTTTATGCTTTAGGTATCATTTTACTCATCACCTACAACCAACCTAGGAAATCTTTGAATGGCCCCCCAGGTCAATATTTACTAAGTGTTGTTCCTTTTCATCCTCTATGTTCTTATCAAATTCTTGAAGTTACAAAAACCCCTAAAAGAGTATAATTTTGGGGGTATTTTAATCATTTTCTATCATTCTTGCATAATTGTGGGAATTCCATGGACAACTATAAATTTATTTCTTGTCTAGTATCATGTTCCACCCTTCATTCCTACATGGAATCTCCAAAAGATTCTTCGCACCCTTTATTGCTTCCATTTTCCTCTATTTCCTCCCTTTATAGAATCTCGATGGTGGTCCAGACCTCCCTTCCCGATCCCTATGTTTGGATCTCCCTTTCTTTCCTACAATCCCACAATCTCCCATCTCTTCCCCTTTGCAAAGTTTTAGAGTGGATCCAAAATAATCATCATCCACTTCTACAAATTCTTCTCACACTATCTCCAATTCCCTCTTATAGAATTTTCTCCCACCTCAAGGTAACTAAACCACTAATTCCATTGTCTTTTCCTACATTTTTCTCTTGTTTCTTACAGGCTTTCATTATATGTTTGTATCTCCACTCTAATGTCCATTACGTTGGGACTCAAATCACAATTTCCTTTTTTGCCTGAGTCCCTTCCCTATTCTGCTTTATCCCATTTCACCAAATTTTATAACTGATATGAGAAATCTATCATGAGTGGTATTTTGTCAAAATCTCTTAATATAGAGCACTAAAAATTAAGCCCAATTTCTTTTTGAATTTTTCCAAAATATGCTAAGGATTGAAATTTATGCCCATGTGTGTTTTTCCTTTCCATTTGGTTTACTCCATCCAATGCATAATATCTCGTTCTATTGGATTTCCTTGCAAATGTGCAATTTCGCTTCAGTTTCTCACAAAGGTTTTAAGTGTTAGAAAATTGGCTATATGTCGACTTTTTGGAAATATAACTTTTGGATGTGAACTTCACCTATCTTCTCATTTCTATTTGGTTCACTTGGAATTTTCCAATTTGTGAGAAATTTCACCCCATTGATCTTCAGGGTGTTTTCATGTGAACCACCTCATTTCCACATCCCAATAATTCTCCCACAATTTACAGTTATTTGCCTTTTCCCCACAAGCACAAGTCTTTAGCGCAGATGAAGCCCATCTTCTTGTACTACTTACATCATCATCTTTTATAGACTTTCCACTTCCATTTGAACCTCGATTTCCAAGTTTATTCATTTGATTCAAATGTCCTTTTATGCAAACTAGGGGAAAACCCCCGATTGTCATTCATGATCCGATTGTTGTTTACTCCTCGTTCACCTGTCCCTCCAATATCTATTTACATTTTAGTCATTACAATGTTTTAGTTATGCCAATAAAAAATTAGACATTACACCAGTATATGTTCACTACTTAGTGTGTAACTAACCAACAAAAAAAAAAAAGTTTAAACATATATTGGTGCAAATATGTTTTCAACACAAGTCAACTTGCACAAAATAAAGTCATTTTTGAATTAAATAAAGTACAGTGATGTTTACAATAACCACTCCATGGAAGTGGCTTAAAGTTTCTAGTACATTGTATTTACATGTATACATAAACAGTTAATGGTGCACAATGTCACATAATTTAAAACATTATGACAGTTAATGGTGCACATTCTGACATAATACAAAACATTGATCAGCTTTATGAGCTATCAATTGCACATTCACCCACACTTCCCTTCAAATCTTCATGCATTAACTCCATCTACTTCTAGTACTTGCATAGACAGTTAATGGTGTAAGGCTCCCTAATATACCAAAAAACATATTATAATTCATATATCTGATTGAATTTAATAAAGCCACCTATTTTGTCAATTAAACCAAATATAAAATTGATTTCCTAAAGGCCACGGCAGAACTCAGGCATAAATGGCCATTGCAAAATGAAGTGACAAATTGTTTCCCACGAAAATTCAAATTTGAAACTCAACCACCACAATTCAATATATATATATATACAGTCATGTTGTGTATATATATATCAAGCCTCATGTTGTAAATGTATATATTTGCATACAATGACATATTATATATATATATATATATAAGATTATATTATATATATATAGTCATGTTGTGTATATATATATCAAGCATCGTGTTGTGTAGGGTTTCATCATATCAAGCCGTGTAGGGTGTCATCACATGAACATATATATATGTTCTTATCAAATTGTATATATATACTTGCAGACAATTATATATATATATATATAATTGTCTACAAGTATATATATACAATCTGATAAGAACATATCATTGTCTGAGAAGAATATATCATTGACTACAAAAATATATATACATTCTGATAATAACATATCATTGTCTCAAAATAATATATCTTTGTATAAAAATATATATATACAATCTAATAAGAACATATCATTGTCTGAAAAGAATAAATCATTCTCTGCAAAAATATATATACAATGTGATTAGAACATATCATTGTCTGCGAAGCTTCATGTGATGAAACCCTACATAGTTTGATATGATGAAACCCTACAAGATTTGACTGTATGTATATATATAATTGTCTGCAAATTGTAATCTCAAAAATAGTTTAGAAATTGGGACAAAAAGTTGTATACCCATCATCTTTTTAATGCTTATAATGTAGGGATTCGAAACCCCATTAACCCGTATCTTGAAACCCCTCAATAATTTGGGGCAAAATCTGAAAACCCATAAAATTTTATGATTATACCGGCGTTTGACAATATACCCATTAAATTTCATGATTAGACTTGGTCAAAATTTTGTCATGTTTTGTTTATATCACATTACATGAGATTAGTTCATAGAATAATGTCAAAAGAAATCATAGCACTCAAACACCGTCGACGCCAAAAAAAAACCCACTATTGAACAAGCAATCTTGCAGGTGAAGAGAGGTGGAGACGTTTTATGCAGCTCCATATAAGATTAAATAAAAAAAACTTTGAAGATTAAGTTCAAGATTATATACCCATTAAATTTCATGATTATACTTGGTCAAAATTCCATCAATGTTCTGTTTAAATCACATTACATGTGATTACTTCATAGAATAATGTCAAAAAAAGGCATAGCAGTCAAACCCTCGATGCCATAGACAGAATAATTCATGAGGGATCAAATTTCTACTAATCACATGTAAATAGAAATGATTACAGTCAAACCCTTAATGCCATACACATAAATGATTTTTAAACACACTAATATGCGCTCAAACATCGTCAAAGCCAACAAAAACCCACTGTTGAACAAACAATCTTGTAGGTGAAGAGAGGTGGAGATGTAACCTGCAGCAGAAGGGAGTTAGAGGATGTCGTCATGGTCGCAAGAGAAAAAGTCGACGGCAAGAGAGAGGAGGAAGCCACGAAAATTCTGGAAGGAAACCGTGGGAGATGATGAGTTTAGGGCTTAAAGCTACCCAACAACCCACAGTTAGGTTAACACATACGTGTGGTTTGATGAAGGCATATGGGGCACGTGGTTCACATTGTAATGTGATGAGGTTGAGATTAAATTGATCACCTCCTAGTGGACCCACGTGATATTTTGATCAGGCCCAAATACAAATGTAACTTGAAATAAGTTAAATGATAATTGTAAATAGGCATTTTCTTAAAAAAAAATTGGATTTATAATGAATGGGTATGGGCGAAATAATGAAGATGTAGGGGACGGAGGTTAAAAAACCCCCTTTTTGAGCACCTTTTGCTTTACAGGTTCCACAAGGCATGTTTTAAATGCCCAAAAGTCAATTTTTTCTTTTTAAGGTCCTAACTCGCTTACGAAGAAACCCAAAAAAAAAATTGAAATTGGACCTATTTTGCACTCTGTACGAATGCACGAAGTTAGCCCTGACGGCTACTGGTACATTTCCCCTAGTTCAACTTCATTTCCCCACATCTATACTTGGACGACATCATGATGACATCATCCCATCCTACTTACATCATGTTGACATCACCATTTTTGAAGCTTCTCAATCCATCTCATTCCTCCTTGTTAATGTCATCTTTGTCGATATCACTTGCAGATTTTTCTATATGAACCAGATATATTTCACTTGGTAGATGCACTTGGTTTTTCTACATGTTCCACTTGGAAGTCGATTATTTGCAACAACCCGTTGGAGCCTTTCAACCCACAAGAAGCTATTAAAGACCAATATCGCTAAGGAGATAGTTTGTGGGTGATCCAATGTGAATCATATGTGTTTCCAAAAGATTCATGTCCACTTGCACTTGTACTTTCCACAAGAACCTAGTAGGGGTATAATTCCTTCCAATACCAGATCAAGCCCGATTCTCCACATAATGAGCCTTGTGGAGGTTTGATGTTGAAACAAAATGTCTAGGTCACTGTAAAAGTTCCACATTGATCTGAATGGCCCCTGAAGACCCACAAAGCTCTATTTTTTGTGTAGAAGGATCTAAAGGCATATGAACATTTGGGTTTTCTTGGTTTTTCTTTGTGATTGTATCTCGCCTACTTCTATGCCAAGTTAGGTGATGCTAATGCAATATTTCAATAGCCATGGTCTACTTAGTGACCTCACAAATGCATATGGGCAGTAAGACTTCAATGTGTATTTGATTTCATCTACTAGCATTCATTGTGTTGTTTTCCCAGCTACTAGAAGTAATTATAGATGTGCTTTGTTTATCTTTGGCATCTAATTTGGATGGATTTTATCCTTTGTCATCCATTTTGAAATGCTATAGTATCTTACAATTAGGGTTGCATATTGTTGTTGATTATAAGAATAATTTTGTTTCATTTTGAATAGGTTGATCAGTGTGTGATCTCTAGATGCCAAATAAGTTGTAGGGAAGCTATTAATGTCAATCCAGTTCATTTTGTGGGTACAAGCTATTGGAATAGAAGAATATTAATATTGCAAGTGGGTTATGTTATAGAATGTCTCTAGGGAATTAGGTGTATATTTAGGAAGATTTTTTGGTCACAACTATGCATTTTCCTTTGTCACATTTGCTAGCAGGAGTGTAAGAATGGATCAAATGAATGTGGTAAAATTTTGAAAATGTTGCAAGTGTTGTAACGATCTCTCTCATATTATACATGAATATATGCAATTATGTCATTGATTACTAAGTATGTTTTGTTTCAAAATTTCATAATCTTTTTTGTATACAAATACATGGCTTCATGTTCTTTTATTCCAGTCTTTTCCTTCTCAATGTGTTCTAACTTTATTTCCTAATAGTTATGCACTATATTGGAACCATGTACCAATCTCACACCATCAATCAAACACAAATCAATAGTATCAAAGTAGGAGTAGTTTTATGTGTATTCATGACCTCATATTATAACCAAGGATTCATCTTCAAGAGACCTATTCAAATGACACCATCTCATGTGGGTCATGATTTCGTATGGTTATCAGCTATAAAGGGGTCATATGCAACCAATTGTTCTTATTCTAATGAAATTATTTGGGGCTAATACATCAAGTTGTGTTTGGTTGTCCTTGTCTCACTATTAATTATTTTATGTGATTTCAATACCTATTCAAGTATACCCCTATCAATACCCTCCTAAGTCTAATTTAATATTAAAGTATAAGAGATCTAACCCACTTGCATTGAGTTGGCTTAGATTCCTCCATATTTCTATTGAAGAACTGCTTTACTCACATGATGAAAACCCTAGCCTTGTGAGTAGAATTTTTTCTAGGAAGTGGAGCAATGCTTTTGAGACCTAACACATTCTTCGTGTCCACGTCAACATAATTTTCATGCATTTCTCCATACTTCTTTATTTACCTTGTTTATGGTATTACATTGTATATTCATACTTCTATTGCAAATTCCACCTCGAAGGTCCAGTTTTACACCAAATTCCTACATCTCCCTTTCTTGACCTCCCAACCTTCATCAAATTTTCACAATTTCCTTTGTTTTCCCCAACTACTCCCCTAAACTTCCCAAGATACCTTTAATGGTCTAATTTAACCCTAAAAATACTCTAGAAAGGTTTTCCCACCTAAGAAACTCATGCCCATCCGCAAAGGTGTGGATATTTATGCAAAATTAATGATGGATAATAATAATGATCATACCAACATAAATTTGGTGGTTAAATTTCCAAATACCATTGATCCTATGCTAGATCCAAGTAGAAATTTTGTATTATTTCATCTTATTTTACACACCATAATTATTATATTTAGTTTTTATTAATATTCCTACAAGGATTCAAGCAACCAAACAAATTGATATACATCTTAGTTCAATTACCAAAATAATGGTCAATCATTTCTCTATTTACTATGGTTGCAAGTGTTAAGCAAAGTCTATGTTTTCAATTCCCACAAGTCTAGTCACCTATTGAGCAACATATTTTTAAATATCATAGAGTTAGTCAATTTGTAGAAGATGTCTACAATTGAATGTCTCCTTGGTCATTTGTATACCTTCAAGGAAGTCTCTAAATGTTGAATTGTGAGAGGTATCTATCTTAGGGTTTCCTCTTACTAAATTTGATGGTATCATTGTAATAAAAATTTAATTAGTTCCCTACCACTTTAATTCATTGTAGACATTGTATGTAATGGTTTATTCCTTATTAAAAATGAATGTATACAATTTTGAGAGGGATAATTGTATGCTTAGTTGTTTGATATGATATTGTTATTGTTATAATTTTTATATTATGTTTCTTGTGGTAGTTGTGACTCTATAGCCCACTAAATAAAGCACATGTCCTAGAAACTTATGATCCACTATATACTAAAATGAAAAATGTCTTAAACTAGTAGTCTATGATTAGGTGTTAGTTTATGTGCATTTAATGATTCGGCAATTTACTTATGAAAACATATTCAACAAGCCATAGAAGTTTTTATATTTAGATAATCATATCTTGCATGCCTTCATCTTGTATTTATGAAATGATGTTATTATCACCTTGAGAGAGATTACATATGCAATAGGTTAGTCCTTGGTCTAGTAAAAGAAATATGTCCAAGCATATATTGGATACTAATGTAGTGTTTTCAATTTGTTTATTTTTAATTGTACTTAACCTTGTTAATGTTACCTTTAGGAATATCCTCATGGGTGAATTATATATTATTTACTCTATTGAATTATCCTTTAATTACTCATATTTTTTTGATGAGTTGATCAATCACCCTCTAAAATGGAATTTCCCTAGCTTGAAGTGGATTGGTTCCTCTAAGAATGTGAAAAAAGTTTAGGACCCAATAGAATGACATCATTTATAATTAATGTTTTAGCCATTATCAAGTAAGAAGCAGTTGGAAAGTATTTTGAAGACGTTAGTAACCCAAAAGTTCACAGTTGTGAATTTTATTTGTGTGTAAGTTGATATCATGTCAACTTACACAAACAAAATGACATTATTTTTGAGGATGTGTTAGTCTTGGTTCACACTTTGAAGATCCTATAAATTTGCACAAAAATAAAGGTGACAAGGATATTATCTATTGTCTACTTCAATGAAGTTTCTATCCACTTGGGAATTTTTTGTCTCTTCCAAGTGAAAAATGGATACTCTATTTCAGTCCAAACCAAAAATTAATTTTTTAAATAAAAATACTTGAATATGGAGAGAAGGAAACCCAACTACTAATAAGAAAAAGAAGCTACAACTCATTTGTGGAGATAAAGAACATGGAAATATCAAGATAATGGTAAGTCACTCAAACCTACTTATCAAGACTCAAAAGTAGGAACCTCATGTAGAAATAATTTATTCTTAGATGTAAGAGATCATTACCTATGTACTTAGAAGGATCCAAATGAAATGATAATTAGAATAAAAAATATATATATTTAATTATGAGATGGAAAGAAATGATATGACTATTGGTAGAAGAGATAGGGAAAGATCCTATGAT